>JADLZK010006962.1:0-225797 GCA_015847255.1 Hyparrhenia diplandra | reverse complement strand
AGTAAATTTTTATGGTAAATGTTGGAGTATGAGTATTAGGCCCATGAGGCCCATGTATGCATCTATATGACTACCCTTCTAGGGTTAGCCCTAATTGAAAAATCCTATTCTAGCATGGTATCAAAATGGTTCCTTTCTCTTCCTTCTCCTTCCCTGTGCCGCCACCGAGGCCGGCGTCGTGGCAGCCGCCGCCGCCGGAGTTCCCCATGGCCGGCAGCCCCTCGCCCCTCCCCTCCTCCTCCCAATATTTCTTGAATTCCCTCCCTTCCCCACCAGACTTGGGCCCAAGTCGCGCCGGGCCGCCTCTCCACCGTGCCCCTCGCTCCCCTCGCCGCCCACGGGCCGTAACCCTCTCAAGTCCTCAGACGCGGCCCTGGGATCTCGCCGCCATCCCCGGGTCCCGCCGGCTGGCCGGCCCCTCCTCCCCGGGTCCCGGGCGCCGCCTCCGGTCGCGGCCATCGACCTCCCTCCGGGGCCTTGGTGATCCGGGCCGAGGAGGCCGCCGACGATCTTGCCGAGAGACACCCGGGGACGCACATCGGGCCTTGGAGACCCCGAAAGCCGGTGTGCGGGCGCCCTGAGGCCCTGGGTGGGGGGTCTTTTGGCGCCCCTGTCTCTCCCGCCGCCCGATGCCTCCCACCCACCGCCGATGGTGCACCGGGGCTGGGCCAACTCCCAAACACGGCGCGGGCCCCTCCCCGCCCTCCTCGCCCTCCGTTTGGCGCGTGGGGGGCCTGGAGTCTTGATGATCGCGCGTTCCCCCAAAGTTGCCTCCAATGCCCCCGTCCTATGGCATGCCCGCCGCTGACCCGACCGTGATGACCACCGCCCTGGCCGGCGCGACCGGCACCACCCTTCCCGGGTCCGGCTCCTCCGCTTGTCCGCCCTCTGTGCCGCCGGCGTCCGCTCTCACCAACGCCCGCTCGGCCGCTGCGGGCCGAGTGCGCGGCTGGGCAGCCCGTCTGGGAGGCGCGGGCCGCTGCGAGCGCGGCGCGTGGCGCATGCCCGCCGCGCGATCGCCACCGTGGAGCACCTTCTCGCGCCCTCGCCACGCCCGACGGCGGGGCTACCTCCTCGCCACCGCCGGGAGCGCGTGGCCGGGCGGGGTCCACCGTCGCCGCCCACCACGGTGGTACTCCCCTCGCACGACCGGGCCGACCCCATTGTGACACAGACTCCACTACCCGGTAGCGGGGTCCGTAACATCCGCCTCCCGGGCACCCCGTTCGGTCCCGAGCTCTGATCGTAGTCCCACTGCATTGGCGCGACCGGTCCTCCCCACGCCTCCGCGCTCGCCCTCGACGACCATGTCCCGCGACTGGCCGGCGTGCCACCCTACCCCCGTGGTCGCGCCCTCGGACAAAGATCGTCTCTCCTCGATAGTGGGGGACGATCTCGCACCCCTCCGCTCCCTCCCGCAACACCCGCACGCAGCGCGGCCCGGCCGGCACGAGGGCGATTTACGGGCAACGCCGAGACACGTGCTAGCGGCTCGAGGCGAGCCTCCACCGTCGCCGGGGTGACCTCTCTGTCGGCGAGTTACGTCCCAAAGATGAAGGCCATGGCGCACTCTCTTGGCGACCTTGGCTGCCCGTGAGGACCGTATCCCGGTGCTCAACGGTCCCATGGCTGCCTCGCCGATCGCCACGCTCACCTCGAGCATCTCACCGGAGTCGCCCCTTCCCCCACCTTCCGCAGGTCCGTGACGCGAGCCTTGTCATGGAGGAGCTCCGCCAGTAAATCCACAGGCTTGTGGCGGTCTCTCGCGCCGGCACCCTCGGCCCACTACGACGCACTCGCGCGACCCACCTCCTCGCGCCCCGTCCACTCCGTCTCTCCCTCGCACCCCCTCCCGGCCGTGTGGTTGGTTGAAGCGGCGTGGTGGTGGTGGCGCCGTGCGCCCGTGGCGGCAAAGGCGGTGGGGCAGGCGGTGGCGGTGGCGATACCCTCCGGCGCTGCCGCCTCCTCGGGGGGTGCACCCCGGCCCACTCTCGGCCCGTGGTAGGCGCATCTCGATAGGGCCCTTCCAGACGCGGCTCCGTGCACGCCTAGTCCACCGGCGGCCATGTTCGGCCGGGTCCTCCTTCGGGTACTCCTCACCGACTCCGTGGGCGGACCCCTCCGGCGCCTTCTACTTCGGCGTCGACCCAAACTTCCTCGGTACCTCGCCCGGGCCGGTCGGTGGGACCTGGCGGCCTTGAGGCGCCTACCACAAAGACGGCGTCCCCGACCCTCTGGCGGGCGGAGTGGGTCGCCGACTGGGGCCACGCACCACACCACTCCCGACCCCGTATACCGCGTCGGTTAAGCCCTCCTTCTTCCTCCCTTCCTTCGCCCATCATGGTCGCAAATGGGTCGTGTCTTTTCTCGTCACTTCCGTGGGTGCAGCGGGGCTCACGGGTCTTTTCGCCTTCTCGATGTTCTTGTTGCTCCTTCCATGGTTCACAACCTTCTTTCTATTCGTCGTTTACAAATGACAATTCTTGTTCTGTGAGTTTGACTCTTCCGGTCTTCTTGTGAAGGATTTGGCTTCCCTTGCGTCCTCGCCCGGTGTGACAAAGACGGGGCCCCTTTACACTCTTCTTCTGGTTCCTGGCGTCTTCTTCCTCTTTCGTCGCCGGCCTTTTTGTCGGTACTTTGCCGCCACTACCTCCTCTACTACTTGGCACCGCCATCTCGGCCATCCCGACGTGACGCCTTGATGCAAATTTTAGCCATAGCTCGGACATTCGATGTACTCGAGCTCACGATGAGCATTTGTGTCATGCGTGCCAACCCCGCCGCCATGTTCGTCTTCCTTTTTCTTCTTCTACTTCACATGCGGCTCATGTTTTTGATCTTATACATTGCGACCTCGGACATCTCCTCGCATCGTGAAACTCGCTATAAATACTATTTGGTGGTGGTTGATGATTTTTCGCATTATTCGTGGACTTTCCTTTGCGCAAGTCGGAGGCTTTTTTTCCCTTTCACCACTTTTTCGCATGGGTGTTGACTCGGCCGGTGCACCATCAAGGCCGTTCAGGTGTGACAATGGCCGTGAGCTTCGATAACAGCCCCTCCGTGCCTTCCTTGAGCATCGGGGTCCAAATCGCATGTCTTGTCTCGTATACTTCCTCCCCAAACGGCAAAGGCGGGCGCATGATCCGTACCCGCGAGCGACGTCTGCGCGCACCCTTCTTACGCAGCGTCCCTTCCTCAAGCCGCCACGGGCCGAGAGTCGTCACACCTCCACCTACCTCCTCAACCGCCTTCCTTCCGTTTGCCCGCCCAACTCCCACACCTCACCATGCCCTTTTCGGCACCCCTCCGCTACGAGCACCTCCGTGTCTTTGGGTGTGCGTGCTACCCCAACACCGCTTCTCTTTGCTCCCACAACCGGCCCCGCTCGACCACATCCCCGCTTTCCCGGCTACTCTCCCGACCACAAGGGTTACCGGTGCTATGACCTCACCTCGTCGGGTCCTCATCTCTCCCATGTCGTGGTGTTTGATGAGCCGGTCTTCCCCTCTCCACCACCACCACCTCCCGCTTCCCCTTCCTGACCTCGACCTCTTTAGAGATGTGTCCCGTGACCCGGCGGCCGGCCCACCCACTTCATCAAGTTTCACGCAGTCCCTCTCCGCCGTGTCGGTCCCGCCCGTCGCCCCTCGATGGTGCACCCGACCGCACCTTGTGCGGGTTCGGTGGCCTCGCCTCCGGGCCCGGCCCCCGACGCAGCCCGGGGACGCCGGTGCACGCGTTTCCCCCTTGGCCGCTCGCGGGTGCCCGGGTAATCAGCGGACCGCCGGCCCCCCGCTTCACCCCGACGGGCGGGCGCGGGCGGCCACCTCGGCCAATCTGGTGGCCCCCGCTTTCACCGGGCGGTACTCTCCACCGCCGGCTACGCCTACTCCTCCCGCCGTCAGTCCCACGCGCTGCGTCCGTGACGCGGCGGTACCACCCGCCCTCTTTCTCCACCGGGACCAGCGTCCACGCCTACCCGATGGTGACGCTGCACGCCGGGCGTGGCTCTCACAGGCCCCCGCTCTCTTCGCGGCGATCCCCGGAGACTCGTTGGTCTCCCCATACCCTCTTCCGTTCGCGGCCCCTGTCCGACCCACCGGCGGGCGCCGTGCTATGGAAGAGGAGTACGCGGCTCTCCTCGCCAACCGCACTTGGGATCACGGTGCCCCCGCCCGCCCGACTCCAACGTCGTCACCGGCAAGTGGATTTGGACACACAAGCGGGCGGCCGATGGTACCTGGAGCGGTACAAGGCTCCATTGGGTTCTTCGCGGGTTCACTCGGCCCCGGACGTTGACTATGATGAGACCTTCCCGGCCGGTGGTGGCCGGCCACCGTCCGCACGGTGCTCTCAGCTCTTTGCTCGTTCGCGGCGTACATCAGCGGATGTCAAGAATGCCTTCCCGCATGGGAGCGCTGCGGCGGACACGCATCTTGCGGGTCGGCCGGCGGGGTTTGTCGACTCTTCTCGCCCCGACATGGTCCGCTCGGCTCAACAGGTCTCTCTACGGCCTCAAGCGGGCCCCTGGGCGTGGCACTCTCGGATTGCAGCCTTCTTGGTGTCACCGGGGTTTTGTGGAGGCCAAGTCGGATACCCCCCTGTTCATCTACCACCATGGAGCCGAGGCTGCGTACTGCTTTGCTCTATGTTGATGACATTGTCCTCCACGACCTCGGTCCTTCACTATTACACCGCATCATCGGCGCTCTTGCCAGGAGTTTCCTTTGAAGGATTCCGCACGCTCCACCACTTTCTGGGTCCTTTGTTGAGCCTCGTCCCCCCGGACTACTTCTTCACCGGCGCGCACTCTTGATATCCCGCTGGAGAGCGAGCACGGATGATGGGGTTTGCAAGCCTTGCTCCACTCCGGTTGACACACGGGGCAAAAGTCGTCGAGAGGCGAGGGCGATCCAATGGCGAGACCCCACCGAGTGCCGGAGTCTTCTTGGGTGCACCCCAGTACCTCACCTTCACGGGACCGACATCACCTATGCCGTCTGCGGGATTGCCTCTACATGCATGATCCTCGAGAGCCCCACCGGACGGCTCTCTCAGCGCCTCCTCCGCTACCTCCGCGGCGCTCGTTGACTACGGGTTCTTTGCTTCACGGTCTCCTCCGCCGGCCGTGGTGTACACCCGGCGTGACCCGGGCGGTGTCCCGACACTCGGCGCTCCACCTCCGCTACGCCCGTCTTCCTTGGCGGCACCCCAAGTCCCGGGTCATAGCGTCGACCGGTCGTCTCCGCTCGATCTGAGGCGGAGTACCGCGCTGCTGCTAACGGGCGTGGCCGAGGCTTCCGGCTCCGCAGCTCTGCGCCGAGCTCCACAGCCTCCCTCTCTCGGACCACAGCGGTTCATCTGCGACAGCGTCGGCGCCGTCTACCTCTCCACCAACCCCGTGCAGCACCGGAGGACCAAGCATGTGGAGATCGATCTACACTATGTCCGTGATCGGTCGCCATCGGCGGTTCGGGTCTGCATGTCCCGACCACCTCCCCGGTTCGCGACATCTTCACCAAGGGTCTCCCATCCTCGACCTTCACGAGTTTCGCTCCGACCTCAACATCACCCGTGGCTAGTTGCAATACGTGGGGGGGCTCTGTGTTGTACTTCTTTTAGGTGTCCGGTCGCAAACTCCTCATTTGCGGCGGTAGTTCGGGCTGGGGGGGGTGTTGGAGTATGAGTATTAGGCCCATGAGGCTAGGCCCATGAGGCTCATGTATGCATCTATATGACTACCCTTCTAGGGTTAGCCCTAATTGAAAAATCCTATTCTAGCAGTAAATCTTGGCCAGAAGTTTTTTATTGCATACATTTGTGTGGTTTTCGCTAGGTTGGGGCAACATTTTAAGGTTCATGGTCCTTGGTTTATAGTTCCAAGATAAGAAACAGAAAATGCTTGGGCGACTCTGTTGTGCTAACAAGCTACAAACTTCATCCACCCCAAATGGAATGTTCATTCTATTTTTGTCCTATTTGTAGCTACCTTAAATTTGGCAAAGTTTATACAAGAAAATACCAATTAATCATATTTATGTTATCATATAAGCATCATTAGATTCATCATGAAATATATTTTCATAGTACATATTTGGTGTCATTTGTGTTCATAGTCTCCTCTTTAAATCGGGTAAAACTTTTAAAAAAAAGTTTGACTTAGAACAAAGCTAGTGTGTTCATTTTGTGGGCAGAGGACCGTTCTTTCTTTAATGCCAGCAATCTTCAGTGATTGATGTATTCTTCTTTCTACAGGCTTTATCAAAGACCTTAACTGTTGATGAGCTTTTCTATCTGAAAGCACAGTTTTCTTTATTGGAACCAGACAGAAATGGATGCATCACTCTTGACAATATCAGAATGGTTAGCTCATAGCTACACCTAATTCCAGACCAGTTAATGCTAGAATATAGTATGTCCTTTTGGTGTAAATCTAAATGACTCCTGTTGCTTCACACTGTTTAGGCCTTAACGAGAGAAGCTACTGATGCAATGAAGGAATCGCGAGTTCAAGAGATTCTTGTTTCGGTATATTTATTTTTGATCTTACGACACCATTTTGTTCATACAAAAACTGTACCACTGTCTGATTCTATAATTGGATGTTCTTTTCAGTTGAGTGCCCTTCAGTACAGAAGAATGGACTTCCAAGAGTTCTGTGCAGCAGCAGTTAGTGTGCATCAGCTTGAAGCATTGGATAGATGGGAGCAACATGCGCGGTCGGCTTATGAACATTTTGAGAAGGAAGGCAACCGAGCTATTGTAATAGATGAATTAGCTTCTGTACGTGATCTTCTTCCCTGTTCTCTTTCTAGCAGATCAGTTTGGTGGACTTGTATTTCATTATCAATAAAGTTTACTTTACATGTTCTCTCAGGAATTGGGCCTCAGCCCTTCAGTGCCACTGCATGTCGTTCTGCAAGATTGGATCAGGCATACAGATGGGAAATTGAGCTTTCTCGGATTTGTCAAGTTGTTGCATGGCATGTCCAGCAGGTCCTTGTCAAAGATGAGATAGCTGTTGATAATCTCTAACAACAGCATGTTTACACCGCCCCTAGCCCCTGTCGACTTGGTTCACAGGCAAATTAACAGAGCTAAAGAACCGTCGATTGGAGCTTGCATATCAAGGGCATATGAGTTCTAGCAGCACCTGATCGGTCACTAATTTGAGTATAGGGTTATGTTTGTTGTTGCCTGCCTACTGATCATTTAGCTGATAGGGAAAAGGAAAATCTCACCCATGTCTGCAACATGTGATGTTTCTAACAATCTTAGATTAGGCCGCGTCTTCTGTTGTGATTTTGGGAACTTTGTAATGCTTCTTTCCTAGAACTGGAGCAAGTTATCTGCAGCCTGCAGACTGCATTCACCAGGTTGGCGTTTGGAGCGTGGACATATCGCTTACTGTCATTGTCACTATGTCATTGTACCGACAGATGAAAGTGCGTGATCGTTATGTAGTACGTCTGGTTCTCTTCGTGTATATATTGATGAGAGGAACTGTGCCATTTTTTTTGAATCTCAGAATATTAGCATGTCAATTTTGCATCCTCTAATTGATTCTACTTTCTACATCTTAGAATAAACTAGAATATGTGCAATCGAATGAGTATTAGTATTGTTTACTGGATACATGAAAATGTTTAGAATGATATGGAATATGGCAATAAGAGGTAATGATTTTATTTTTTGGATTTCATAATTTATTTATATAAAAATATTTCATAACTTATCTTTTATCATGTTTCACCCTTAGCGCCAGAAATCAGTATAGTACTGCTGTTAACCCATGCCAATGTCATCATGGCGTATTTGTAATTCTAATGAATGAATTTTTTCAATTTTATAGTCCATCTTTATCTTTTGTCGAAAATCAAATTTCTCAAATTTTACCATTTTATTGAAAATTGCACTGACACCTACGTAAAACTCAAATTAGTTTCATTAAACTATCTTGAAAGTGCATTTATTTGAATGTACAGGGATTAATATATATTTTTTTTTTCTTCGAAAAACTTCATCAAAATTAGAGAAGCTTGACTTATAATGATAAATCTAAAGTGGATTATATTTAGAGTGGTCATTGAATAGATTTCTTATTGATTTTACTTTCTTTTCTTTTTTGAAAAACAATTGGTGCTATTTATGATATATTATTCCACTCATCTGAGCCGTCCATTATGCGTCGAACACACCGATTCAAATGTCCTTGAGCTTTAAAGTCTGGGTCTCGAAATTCGAAGGCAGAGTGAAAATTGAAATCCCCACGGGCCACACGGGGTGACACGGCTAACGTTTCCAACTTCGAAGGGAAACGTAAACGTTTTCACCACGCCGCAATCTGCCCCATTTCCATTCCAAAGCGAACAGAGGGGCGGGGCGGGAGGCAAAGGCGGGATGCCGGTAACGCGTAGACGCGCCGTGGCGGCGGCGGCGGTGAAGGTGGTGGCGGAGGAGGAGGGGCGCGATGCGGTGATCGATATATCTTCTGATTCCGAGGCGGGGTCAGAGTCGAGCTCGGAGGATGATGAGGATTTAGAATCGGAGGAAGAGGAGGATACGAGCGACGAGGACTTTGTCGATATCAGTGACAGCGACAGCGAGGCCGGTGATGGGGAAGGCAGCGGCGAACAAAGCGAGGAGGAATCGGAGGCGGAGGCGGAGGCTGAGCAGTTGGGCGCGGATCGGAGCGAGCTTGCCTGCAACAAAATCACTGGCCTGCTCAGCAGTAATATCCTCGATCCCCTCCGTCTCGTTTTAATTGGTTGTTCATCAGATATTCAGAAATAAGTTACAACATGTACCCTTTAGTTGGAACGGATTAGGTGCACGTAGAGAAGTAAGCAGAGCTGTTTCGGGGGCATTAAAAATTTAGCATCACTTGTGTGGTTCTATGATTTAATGCAGCTGCAGCGTGCCAATCTGATCGTCTGATGACAGGATAAATTTACGGATACTTCATCTGACTAGTTTTTGAAGCTTATCTATGTATCCATTCTAGTTATGTGCAACAGAAACAGTTTAGACATCTTAAGTATGACCCCCAAAATTGTTACACTGTGTGCGACAGAAACTAGAAGGAACAAGCTAATTGATTGTTTGGCTTCGAGGATTATGTGCTTATCTCTAGCTGCTTGGTAGGCTCTAGATTGTTGGTAGTAATGTAAGATCATGTCAATCCCTTTTCATTTCTGCTTCCACTCCCACAGCTGTTCTATTGAACCATAATTTGTCTCTTCTTGTTGACACCTCAAAATACATCCAATGTAAATTTGGTTTTCAAACGGAGCTAGATGCAATCCTTGTCGTTTGAGACTAAGTTGAGCATGTCTTATAATAATACTGCTAATTTTGATTTACTTCAGTGGGTTTCAGGAACGAACAGAATTGGATCATTTGTTCTATGCTTTTTTTTCCCCTACATGAACTGAAGGCAGGATTTTCCTGTAGGTGGGGAGAGTCTGGAGGGTTTAAAGTTGGCGGAGTGCAAGGCATATTCAAAGAAGAATGGTCTTAGCCAAACTGGGAGCATAGACACTTGTGTAGACAGAATAGTGCTTCACTGGAGGTCAGATATCATAGATCTTTCCCCACTCCTGAGTATATTCAGCCATTTGACGCTCCTTTAGTTAGGACTCAATTTAAGAGCACTCCAATGCAATATATTCAGGTGTGGGATTCTTTTTCTCCTCCGGTCATCCATAAAAATAAATAAATAAGAGAACATTAGTTCCTGTGTCATTTGTTTGTTCACAATATCTTCTTTATATTTACCTGGCATTGTTATGCACGGAGGGTTCACCCAGGTGATCTTAATCATGCTTCATTTGATGTTCCTAGATGTATCATTGTGACATTTTTCAGAACTTGTAGGGGAGACCCTCCTGTTTATTTCAAAAAAAAAAAAAAAACATTTTTCAGAACTTGGCACACATTGACACATGTAATATTTATTGCCCCTTTCTTGATAGGCTCAAAGATGGGGATCCGGAAAGAATTTATCCTCGGTCATCCTTCTGTATCAACTGTAAAGGTGTGGTCTTACTTGGAAAAAAAACTTTCATTAACTGCATAGAAAATTATCTACGGCAATAATCATACTCTCTCAATGCAGGTGATGTTTGTAGGGGTGATGCCGTCCTATTCAAACAGAAGGTGTATGAGAAGAGGTAGTCATCTGCACTTGCATAGTCTAATCTAACAGCCTCTTGAAATGGTAACCCAAACTTCCATTCGGAAACTTTGACAGTGGAAAAAAGGCATGCAAAATGTATAGGTAAGCGTATAGTAGCCGGCAAAGTCATCAAGGAAAGTTATGGTCAACAAAAGCAGCAACACACTTTCACAGTAAGCTTTGTTTCAACAGTTTTGTACTATTGTGTCATTTAAGTCTTGTGACCGTTTCCATACTACCTTACTTGTTCAATTCAATAGATTCAAGTGTTTTGGAGCAAAGGAGCTGGGAAATTACCATCTTTGCATCTGTTGCTTGTCAAAGGGCGCAACCTATACAGAATGATGACTTTTCGTCAGGTAACAAGAGCTCGCTCAATACTTGAACCAATCCCTTTAGGCTGTTTCTGCTGGTCATTTATATCATAAGAAACAATCAGCTCGTCTTTATGAGTCCAAGCTTGTGTGACGATAGAATTCTCAGATGTAATAGGGTAATGGAACCGTTCAGCATCAGTACTGGCCATACATTGGAGGTTCATATTTACAATTCTTTTTCCATCAGTCTGTGCTTTGTATACAATAATGAAACTTCAGGAAGCCCTATGTTTCTAAAACAAAAGAAGCATTTTTTTCATGAATATGAATGCATCCTGTCAGATATCCGAGATGGTTATCTCTACATTTCTCGAACTGTGTTTTTTTATCAATATTCTCTCCACTTATTCGATTTTTTTTACCATATATCAATAGAAATGGGATGTGGGAAATATTATTTTCAGTTTTATTCAATTCTCATCTTGGAAGCTATCTACACATTTCTCAAATGATGGTTTTATACCAACATTGTCCATGGGATGACCTTGTGTGATTTTGAACTTCACATCATTTGTTTGTCTTATATCTAGCCTTGGGCAAATGAACTAGAAAGGCTGAAGGTTCTAGAAGAGAAGCACAACAGAGGGGACAATGCAAGGCGTGTTCGTGCTTTGAACAGATCTAATTCTGCTGGAAACAGTAATTTTCATTCTCAAGATGGTTTGTACATATCTCCACATTAATTTAATGCTGAACTTGGTTTTCTTGTCTGCGCTTGATTGAGTTCTCATAACACTGTTACTGATCTTGATGTGTTATGGTATTGCATGTTTAGGTTTATATCATATTTAATCACGTTCATCAAATGCAACAAGTTATAGTTTTCTTGTTTGTTGTTAATATCTTGCTACTAATTTATAATGACTTTTGGCATTTTACACAAAACTAGAGTTAGATGTTACATGTGAACATTTCTTAGTTATAGGAGTATTCAGTAATTATTAGAAGGCAGGAAAGTTTAATGTTTGGGTTGATTTATTAAATGGCACTGCACGCTTTAGAAGTTCAAAGCAGTATTGCAGAACCGGCTGTATTTCATATGGAATCAACTAAAATTCTAAATCATAGGGCTGGAGAACAGCAGGGGCAGTAAAATGAATAACATGTTTAATTCTAGGCTCCCTGAATTCAAGAAGAAAAGATGTATATATATATTTCCTTTAAGGAACATTGCATCTTTCTAGGTTCATGGAACAATTCATGCATGGTATTGTCTCAATGAAGCATCTTTATTCTTGTGGATCTATGATCTACTTAGCAGAACATGTGAATTCTAGGTCTCTTGCATTTGTTTTGTTAGGCCATTGAGTCAAGCTGCAACGCTTAATGATCATTTTTTTTGAAGTGTCTTAATGATCATTTTAGTTCAATCCCGTTTTCTTCAGTCCTGTGTTTGTTCTTCTACCTAATGATTTCTATTCCCTTTGTGTTTTGTCGTTCCAATAGCTATTAAAGGCAAGAATAAGTTGGACAAAGAAAAGCCCAAGTCTCGATCTGGAAGGCCTCACTGCCAATCTAATATCACTGGATTGGATAAAGGCAGAAAACGTCCAGCACAATCCTCCAAGTTTGTTCTGCCTAATAAAAGATCTAAGAAAGAAGGGTCCCAAGTGCCTTCTGGAAAAGAAAGCACTGGTGGTAGGAGGGCAAAGAAAAACCGTGCTCGCCAAGATAAGAGCATTTGTACTGGTCATAACAGTTCTCCATGCAATGACAACAGGAGCAAGAATCATGCTACCTTTCAGAAAAAACTGTCACGTTGTGCCTCTCAAGAAAGGTCCGTCTAGCTCAAAAGCTGGGATGAACAAAAAAGACGGCCGGTTCTAGGTTGAACAGAATTGGTGTCACACACAGTCAATTAGAAGGAAGACACATAACTCCAGCTGCCCATGTTGAGGCAAATCATGGAAATTTTGTTTTAGCACACCATCCAGAAGAAGCATTACAAGCATATGTTGTGCCAAACTTCAAATATCCTAGAGGGGTACTGGTTTCCGTCGATAAGACAGTCTGGTTGATGCCAGCTGCATTTGATAATTGCATTGGTGGTAAGACATGTGGTCTTGGTTTATTTTCATTATGCCATTTCGTTGTTATGAGTATGTAGCATTTTCCTCACCTTGTGTGCAGTGGCCAGATCAGTGTTTCATCTTGACATAAAGCTTCTTTCATATATAAAAAAAAATGCGTCTCAATTAAAGGACTTGATTTTCTTCACATTTGTGCAGGATGTGATTGAAATTCAGTGCTACCATTGACTTGATTGAGTGATCACCGCGTTCTGGTACATGCATAAGAAAACAACACCAGGGCTTTGTGTGTGCTTCAAACAGGAAGGTTAGAAAATATCACCATCTTTTTGTCGATTGAGTTCACAACTGGAATTCTCCTGCAAGATTGAAGCGAGATACTCCCAGAGGGACGTAATGGTTTCTGATGTATGCACACCAATGGTTTCTGGAATTTGAGCTAGTAATCTGAATGAAATCCAAACTGACACAGATTTTGCTTACCACCATAGTACATTCTCTGGAAATACAATCAGGACAAAGAAGACACTGGGAATTATTTCCAGTTCTTCAAATCCATCGTTGCCAGTATAGGTATAGCCTAAAATGAACGATTATTGATATAAAACCTATATTTAACGATTATTTTTACCTAAAGACCTGACCAGCGCACATGATCTTTCTTTGTTCGACGCTCGTGTCCTGTGCTGCAATAGAAGGAATTTTGATGGAACGAATTAACCCCCAAAAGTTTTGAGACTTTTACCTGTGTGCCTTTAAAAAAGTTGGGTTGGATCTCCATGCCCCTCTGAAGTTTATGTTTACTTGTGTGCCCAACTCGAATTTTGTTTTGTCCTCCATGCCCTTCCGTCCATCATCCGTTTCCTTTCCTCCGTTTGGGTGAACTGACTTGTGGGGGCACAAATGAAAATGACCATCGTGCCCTTTCTTTCTTTCTTTCCCAGTACCGCATCCTCCCGTCCCGTGACCGAGTGCGTGACCGACGGAAGAAATATTCCCGTGACCGAGCGCTCCCCTCCCGTACCCGTCCACGTTCACGACTGAAACTCTAGCCATGAGGCGCATCAGGCCTGGGGCAGTGGCGCATCAGGGCTGGACAGGGGCGGAGGCGCATCTGGCTGGGGCGGCGGGTGGCGGCGCATTTTGCTTGGGCGGCGAGCGTCCAGGGCTAAGAGATGCATGATCGGCGGCGAACATCGATCATAACCGACCGTACGTGCGTATGAACACGTGCATGTACGCATGCAAACAAGCTTAGCCAGAACAGGTATGTCAATTGGGCGCATGTACGCATGCAAACTCGGCGCATTTTATTTACCTGTTGAGATATCATACGTACAACCATCCATACTTTTCAGCCATGCGTCAGCCATGTTAAGTTTTTTTTTTTTTTTTTTTAGCAAGCCGAGCCATGTTAAGTGTTTGAAGAAAAAAAAAAAAAATGTCCAGCCATCCAATTGGACAACAGCTTCTAAGGCCCAAGGGTGTTTATGTCATTTGTCACTGCAGTTAAGCTCCGTTAACTCTATTTCTTCACAGAAGGGTAGGTAAGACACAAGAAAAATCGAGTTGGACACAGAGGTAAAGATGAACTTCAGAGGGGCATAGAGATCCAACCCAACTTTTTTTAAGGGCACAAGTAAAAGTCTCAAAAGTTTTTGTGAGATCCCCATCCAAACACCCATGTCACCAGGACACTAACATCACCATGTGCCGTGCACGTGCACCTGCGAAAGAAACCACACAAATCAACAAGGAAATGGTCGGCGGCGTTCAGTTGGGCGCCGTAGCTACACATCCCTACCTGGAACGGCATCAGGTTTCCTGTCCAGTTCTCCATTTGCTTCTGTCATCCCTTTGCCGCTACGTGGCTGTTAAAACCTCGCGTCGCGTATCACATTACATCAGAGACCGTACTATATTGCAAGTTTTTTTTTAAGAAATATATTGCAAGATTTGACACTTCTCCCCCCGTGTCGTAGACCGTATCTTTTGAACAGGATAGACCAACGAACAATCCAAGCATCTTCGTATATACTACAAAAAAACGGGGCCTGTTTGACTGAGATCAATTTGAAATTCAAATCGTAGCAGTAGAGCACCATAACTTTAAATTTGGTGAGTTGGGACTCGTTTAGATGGCTAAATTTTAGCAAAAAAGTTGCAAGTTTTTAGACTCTCTCTCTCACATCACATTAAATACACCAAAAGACATATGTTCGGAGCAGTAAATGTAGGTAAAAAAAATTACTAATTACACCGTTTAGATGTACATTCTTGAGGCGAATCTTTTGAGCCTAATTACCCCATGGTAGGATAATGTTTACCACAAACAAAACGAAACGCGTCTTCTGATCTTAGCTGAGGGAGTTCGGAATAGTGTTTTTGGCAAAAATTTTTGCCATCTAAAGGAGGCTTTGGTGTGTGGGCTGAGAGGTTAGCTGGTTGCCGGGACAAAAATTCCAATCAGGCCCGGTGCACTCGGCGTCACACACAGTAGTTGAGGTAGTACAGCGACGTCAAATCGGACCCGTCATTCCGGCATGTTTTTTGTGAAGCACGAAGCTCTCGCTGGTCGTCTCGCCGTCGTCGTCAGGCTGCTCATGCTCCTTCCTTCCTCGCCTTGGGAGTTGGGGCCCCGGGGACCCCCTGCCCGGGGATGTGGTGTGTGTAGACAAGTCGTCGTCGTCGGTGTGAGGTGGTACGTGCTGACTGCTGACTGATTTTCGTTTTTAAACTAATTACAGATTAACGCATGCAGGTACACGGTGCGGCACGCATACCTCTGTCGTGTCTGTCGGCTCGCTGAACGGCGAGGTTGTTTAGTTTCTAAACTTTTCCCATAGAGCTGACTGATCGTCACACTTGGGCGCATGTTTGGAGTATTAAATATAGGCGCCTAAAAAAATAACTAATTACGGCAGATGCATACCATGCATGGCGCCTTCTTTTGGCGTGGTTATTCCATGATAAGATAATATTTTGTTATTAACAAAAAAAAACGCAAAAAAAGATTCCTGATGTGACATCGTCGTGGGCGCATGCAGGTAGTACAAATATTTGCCATCTGTCTGTCGGCCCGAGTCAATGTTTTCGTCGACGCTGTTGGTTCAGCCGGTGGTGCTCTGACGAATCGCGCGGCTGGTTTCACACGGGCACCAACCAACCAACACCACCAGTGAAGTCTAAGCCTCGGCCGTGTAGGATGCGAGTCAAAAGCATATTATCGTGTACTAGTTGTAAAAAAAAAAATGTCATGTTAAATACGTGCTGCATGCATTGCACTATGTATATGTATAGTATGTATTATATATATATACGTCTCGCCTAAACCAAACACCGAGTTTCTAATTTGTGGGTGTGTATGCGTGCGCAATTCAATCAATCCATCGGGTTGAGCATGGTAAAAAAAAAGCCTACTATGTCTGTCTTTAAAAACTGGATGATCATGTAGTATATTCTATGACTCTGTGTGTCGGCATTAAGTAATTAGGAAATACTAGCCCGTTGCTTAATTGGTCCATCAAATAGAGTAGTACAGTAGTATATTTGTTCGGGATTGGGCATCCTGGTTTGGTGATAAACTGATAATTGTCCATGACCAATGCGATTGTTTCGTAGGACATGAGGATGACGACCCTGACAAGCAATTAACGCAGTTGCCCACCTGCATCTGCATGAGTTTGATTGATGAGAGGCTGGGCTGGATTGGCGATACAGTCTTCTTGTTCTACCAACTGACTAGACGCGCTCCAGCTCTCAGCTCTGAGCTCATCGTCTGCTGCCATCATGTTAGTATGCTACCTAATCCGTACTACTAAACTGTACTTACCTAGGGTTTGCACTGTTTGCATCATGTGCAGCAACTATATGCATCTTACTAGGCCTTGTTTAGATGGCTAAAAATTGGAACCGTATGTCACATCGCATAATCGTCCATTTCGTTTGTTAGTGGTAAATATTATCATACCATGGATAAGTAGGCTCAAAAGAATCGTAAAATGTACATCTAAAAAAAAATTAGTTATTTTTTTTATCTACATTTAATACTTCAAATATAGGTCTTTTTGGTGTATTTAATGTGATATGATGGAGAGAAAGGGGAAAAAAAGGTTAGAAACTTTAGCCATCTAAACAAGGCCTCTAACGTTTTTTTTCCATTTTTCATCATCTCACATTAAATTCACAAAGACCTATATTTGCAAATATTTCTAACAACTGGGCCTCGTTTAGTTGGCTAAAGTTTCTAACTCTTTTTTTAACTCTCTCTCCATCACATCACATTAAATACATTTGCCATCTAAACAAGGCCCTAGTTTAGATGGCAAATATTTGGAACCGAATGTCAAATCGTATACTGTAAAAAAAATTCGCTTGTTATTATCATCCTATTATGGAGTAACTAGGCTCAAAAGAATCGCCTTTGAATGTACATATAAACTGTGTAATTAGTTATTTTTACCTACATTTAATACTCCAAACATATGTCTTTTGGTGTATTTAATGTGATGTGATGGAGAAAAGTGAGAAAAAAGTTAAAAATTTTAACAATCTAAACAAGGCCTAAGTTTGCTACCTCTCCATAAAACGAGCTGAATTGCTACACTAGGCTGCCCATACATATAGGCAATCTGTGGCGGGGCTACACGCACTTTCTCGTTTTCCTGTCCCGTACTCCACCCAACACAAGGAATCGACGGTACAATAACTGGTGCTGTAAAGCCTTGGAACAAGACAGGAATGAGCAGCTGCCCCCTATTGCCCTTGGAACGACGAGAGGAGGGCACAGGCAATCTGGCTGGCATGCAGTACTCCCCTACTCTACTTGCATGTGGCCATGCAGCCGGGGCACTAAAGGTTGGCAGGTACCAAAACAGATCGCGTCAACCTGTGGGTGTTTGCCTGCCTGACCGGATTGTTGGACCCGACCACAGTCTTTCTCTTTCATTCCCACACGCATTAGATTGGGGGTTTCATTTTTGTTCGTGTTTGTGTCCGGTCCCGGGTCCCTTCTTGTTGGTCCCGGCTTCTAATCCGTGTAGCTTTGCAACCAGAAATCAGCTGGTTACGGGACACTGGAAATGCACAATCCTACTACTGTATTTGGTACATGGCGAGCTATGTGCGTGCCTGCCATTTTTTATGCATGGTTTCACTTCAAAGGTGTGTGTGGTGGGCATATGTCAAGTTGTTTAGTGAACAACCCCTAGCATTAGTAGAGGGCTATCATGCATGCAGCTGACTATCTAGCTCGGAGTAAAATTTTTGCACATTAGCCGGTCTGATTTTGAACTTTGAACCCTCGCTCACACTCTATCCAGGGGCTGTGTTTAGTGTGTCTTCACCGTCGTGCTCCCGTTTTTAGAATACGTACTCCCTAGTATACGACGAGTGTAGACAGGCAGGCCATTAAGTCCTCAAGGTTGCATTATTGAGGCTACTCCCAATACACATTACATTTATATATCATGTCACACTCTCTAACGTTAGTTAACATGTCATATAAATATGTTGTAAAAAAAAAACATGTCATATAAATATAAGCACTCATTTGATCCTAAAAATTTGACATTCTCCACCAATAATCGGATGAAATAGCTTGTTCTTGTTTAAGCTTATTCTCTCTCACAGAATAATCAGCCAGCTTATAGATCAACATGGATTGATGGTTACATATGCCATGAATAAGGATTACCTGTGAAATTAAAGAAATAGGACCCACTAGATTGTCTAAATCAGCATCATTATTATTTGTGGGACACGTAGTATACCAAAAGGGTTGGGGATTAGGCATCATTAGCTCTAGGTTTATGAATGACGCACTTCTATTAAAAATGGGCGTAGAGGATCTACAGTTGCGAGAAGAAAGACGTACTCCCTCTATTCTAGTATGTATGTTGATGCATATAGACACAACCACGGTCCTAGTTCAGAGAAACTTTACTGCACCTCATTCAAAGCTAAAGAAAACGACTATTAAAACATGACAAAGGGAGTATGATGCAACTTATTAAAAAGCAAATTATCTGAAATAAGAGTTGCCAAAGGACTCTAGCTCAATTGGTTAGAGCTTTCTGGTGGCACCCCTAAGGTCTTGAGTTCATAGCCAGGGTATGGGGTTTTTTCCACGATCATGAAGAAATCACTTTCTTCTTAACGAAATGCAGCAGGGGGCGTCTCCCTCCGGTTGTGTTTTTTTTAAATAATAGAGGTATGAGGGGCTTGAGATCATAGGCGCAACTTCGAATTAGAGCTATTTTCAAAGTCAACAATAGCAAAACATCCTGTTTTGGAAGGCTGTGTGGCTGCGGGATATCCCAAAGTAACTATTGCAGAGATAAAAAGCCTTGTGGCTGCGTGATATCCCAAAGTAACTATTGCAGAGATAAAAAGCCTTAGTTAATCAGTGATGGGAACTTGGATGGAGAAGACTGGGTGTTTGATTTTTGGAACTATATGGGTCATAAAGTGGGAACTGTTATTAGAGAAATTAGGAGAAGTAATCTTAAATGATGAAGAGTATATAGATGTGTGAAAATTTGGTACCTAAACAAAAATGTCATTGGAATTATATCCTATGCAGGACAAGATTCATACAGGGCAATGCTTAAAAGAAGTGGAAAGGGCCCTTTTTTATTTTAATAAAGAAGAGTGGCATCCTATGCATAAAAGCCAGAATTGCATCTTGTTTAGAGCAGAGGTAGTATTATATCCAGTGAGATAAATGGAGATCATGCCAACAATTGTATCCAACTTAAAGGATTTGAGACATTTATTAGCTTTAGTTTGTGTGGAATATATATACATATCGTTTGAGTAGGGTGGCCGTTGTTCTTGACTATCCCTAGCACAAGTTGCCGATCGATAACGGTATTAGCACACACAAATGAGATGTCAAAAAGTTTGCATGTAGGAGCTTTTGGTTGGTGTTGACCCGCGGAGCGAAGAGAAGAGATGATTCACATTCACAGCTGGGCAGGCAACCTACTAGGTCTCTACGAGTACTGATGGTCATAAGCATGTCTGCCTCTTTCTCACGTCACACACGTCGATAATCGAGTTGAAAAGACGTCCATCCGCTGAATTTCACGGCGGCCGGCTTCAAATCACGCAGGAGAAAATTCAGATGAGAATCCAAGGTGAGCTAAGCAAAATGGCAAACGGGTGATCGGTGATGCATCTGCTTGCATCATCACATTCACATTACAAGAGAGAGAGAGAGCGATTAATATTTTACTTAACATTTGCACTGTGATCAGCAGTGATCACACCAGTTGCTCTCACCCAGCGTACTGTATGATGGAGTTTTTAAGTCCGGGAATGTCAGGCCGCCCAGCTTATCCTAACGCGGATTATTCCATCACAAATGCATGCAGTGCAGCAGTTGTGACAGTTTGCAGCGCTAGAAAAGCATTATAGTACGGCCGGCACAGCTCAGGACATGGGCAATTTGCCGCGAAACACATCTTGCAGCATCCCAAATATGCATCCCGATGGAATCTCCACACAGTGCTCCCATGTTGGTCACCTGCACCGACCTCATTTTAAACACGATCCGATGCAGGTTTTGCCGAGCTAATCCGGACACGTGTCGCCATCTCAACGGCGCCAACACGGGATCGGACCGCCCTTAATCGCTGATTCCAAAGATACCAACTGTCTGTCTGTCGTCTGATCGAAGGAGAATCGGATGGGAGGAAAATATACTGAATTTTCTTTTGTCCAAAAATTCTTGGAAATACCACCGTGTACGTACATAAGTAGTATCTACACTAGCTAAACCTTGTGGTTCACATGAAACGAAAGAATACGTAGCAAAATTACATGGAAAAATAAAACTGGGGGCGACAGGTGAAACGGCCGGCGACGACGCTTCTCTCCGGCGGCCATTTCTGCATCGTTCGTCGTCGTCGAGATTTCAGGACGGCGCGCGCGGTGCATGGCATGCGTACGGCCGGCCGGATCATGTCGGCCTGCCGCCGCGATTGGAGGACGACGAGGTGGAGCCGGAGTGGCTGCTGCTGCTGCTGCCCCCGAGCTTGCGGCTGATGCTGTGGATCGCCGGATTGGAGCGCAGGTAACCGAAGAGGCTGTTCCGGTGGAACGGCAGCGGCGTGGTGGTGGTGGTCCGGCGCCGCATGTCCTCGGCGGCCGCCCGGTTCATGGCGTACGGCATGTCGCTGGCTGACGCCGCGGAGCCTCGCCCCTTGCGCATGGACGCGCTGCCGTCGCCGCCTCCGCCGCCGCCGTTCCTCAGCTTCTGGGACTGCGGGTGCGTGAACGACGACGACGACGACAGCATGGTGTACTTGAAGAGCGGGTCCTTGCTGCCGCCGCCGGTGGCGCGGCCCTCGGACGCGCTCCGGAAGAGGAACAGGTCCTTGAGGCGCCACTTCTTGCTGCCGCTGCCACAGCCCCGCATCATGGAGGTTCGGGGAGACGGAGGCGACGAGGGGGACTCGTCGTCGTCCAGACCACCGACGCCGCCCCTGAACGGGGACAGAGACCGCGTGGCCCTCCTGCTCCTCGACGACGCCGTCGTCGAGGCGGCGGTGGCGGTGGGCCTTCCAGACCTGCCTCTCTCCAACGGTGCCTCCGCTTGATGATCCCCGCCGCGCGCGCCCGGCTCTTCCGCCAGCGGAGGCGGAGTACAAGGAGGAGGAGGAGCTGGAGGCGTCGTCGACCAGCAGAATGCTCGGGTGCGGCGTGTTCAGCGGCCGGATCCTGCCGCCCTCGAAGAGCTCGTCGGCGTCCGCGAGGATCGGCGTGGCCGGCTGCAGCTGCCCGCTGAACCCGAGCGTGAAGTCGAACGTGGCGGCCTCGTCACCGCCGCCCGGCGTGGCTGAACCGTCCCCGGCGTAGCTCGCCCTGGACGGGCTCGTCGGGGCGCTGGAGAAGAAGTAGCAGTATGCCGGGAGGTGGTCGCCGCCGGCGATGGCCGCCGCGGTTCTTGGGCTGCACGGTGCGCTTGGCGCCATGACAGGCACCACCACCTCCATCTCGAATCCTCCCTCCCTCGATCGCTTCTTCGGTTTGCTGCTCGTGCTCCCTAGCTCTCAATTCGCTTTGCTTGCTCCTTTAAAAGGCCTCGGGATTTTGTTCTTGTAGAGGAGTGACGTTTTGGCCTGGGACGTGTACAAAGACTTGTAGAGAGAGAAAGGTATTCCTACTCCACCGAGGAAGGCACAAGGAAGCTCGATGGATCGATCGGGTAGAGAGAGAAGGAGACGTTAACAGCCGTCTGCAAGACATCAGCCATGTGGTCGTATTCGCAACTTGGTTTTTGTTTAATGCGCTTGATATGAACAGTTCGTTATGAGATGATTACTAGTTTGCCAAGTACACACGTACACCCTTTAATTTGTTGTCATCCATGCCATGCGGCCGCGCTTATTGCTTGCTTGCAGATTAGGACTGTCAACTGTGGGAGACGGTAGGTAAATATGATGATGAGAGGGTTGTTTGTGCTGAGGACATATGGAATTAATGGTGATTAAACAAAATAATCCATGGTTCATAAGATCAGTCTTAGTGAGAGTTTTATGTGTTTTGTTTGTATTCAATAGGCTGTCATATAGGGGGTTTTAAAGACACAACAACATTTTTAAGAAGTGATAAAACAATTTCAACATGATTGCCAACTCTATACAAGTCATGAAATTAAATGTATGTGAGACTATAGAATGAAACTATGTATTGAGGATGGGTTTTATGTGTCACGATTGTACTTCATTACAAGTCATTTTATCTCATTTTATCATACAAGATGTCATAGTCTTGGAAACAACGTCATGAAACTCTCGATTGAGAATGGCCTAAGAAATCATCAACCAATAGAGAAGAGTTAAGAAATTCCACTGTTTGTCTAAATGGCGATTAACTCGTCTTACACATTATACACGCTAACACACTGATATGTCATTTTCGTTTAGTCAGTCCTTCATCTCATTTAATTAGTTATTTAGCCCCTTTCAATGACGTCTAGCCCGAATAAAGATTGGTTGGTCTTTTATCGTTTAGCATGCCTTGTTTGTACTATTGTGTTTCATCGGTGGATCATTTTTTCGTTTTGGCTTTGGCTACATGTTAACAGCGGTGGAGATGAAACTGTTTTAAAAAACAACCTTTGTTGTAATATTAGAGAGGGAGCTAGCAAGTATTTTTAGCTCCATGCTGCTTCACTTGAGAAGTTATTTTATTTTAACAAAAAAAAAACAGCTTCAATTAGCTCCCAAAGCTGTTGCATGAGCTATGCTTTAAAAAAAAAAAACTATATATACCAAGATCCCTTTTACAGTACTTGATTTTGCCTACCATTGCCTAGCATTGTCTCTCCTAATTTGTTTTGTCGAACCCTAGCTAGATTGGGCCGGAACCGACACGTGCTCATCGACCGTTGGAGCTCCGAAGATCGCGTAGGGGGCTGCAGTCTCTTGTCGGCGGCGGCGGCGGCGGCGCACGAGCAACAGCGAGGAGCGGTGGAGCCATGGCGGAGGGGGGCGGCGCTGGCGGCGGCGGCGGCGGCGGCGGCGGCGCAGCAGGGGCGGCGCGTGCGTGGGCGGCGGCGGAGGCAGGAACGAGACAGATACGAACTATTTTTATTGCTTGCTTATCTCCAAAGAGATTACATGCCTCTGCTTATATAGCCCGGCTAGTGGGACTTGTAATCTAAGCAATCTCTCTATAAGGTTTCCTTATACGATTGGAATACCTTTTACAAGCAATATTTATTTATTTCCTAATAAGGGTCTTCCTTATAGATTGGAATATCCCCTTTTACACGCAAAAAATTCCTAAGATAATCCTAACTTGAAGATGAAGCGAGTCGGATATGGAAGGGAGAGAGAGGCGGCGGGCGGCGGCAGGGGCGGCCGGCCCCTGCCCGCGCGCCCCTGGCCCCCTCCTCGGGCGGCGGCCGCGTCGAGCCCTTTTAGCCCATCCTAGGCTGGCCCAATTCTGGATCATGACATGTTTTTTTTTCAAGTGAAAGGGTAACCTTGTCATTGTCCAAGTCTACACGCCGGTGAAGAAATGGAATGGCGAAAATCATAGGACATGTATAATTTGATTAAGAATTTCTTCACATGAATTTAGCAAGGCAAAGGAATAATTTGATTTACTTCTCACCACGAACTAGAGAAAAATCATACTAAGGGTCCAAACACACACGAGACCGTTTGTCCCTCGCCTTAACATCCACTCATTTGTGAGAGACGACGATTAAACAACGAAGACTATTTCAAGGCGATGACGATGAGCGGAGATGGAAACAAGGAATGATGAGTATATGTAAATCACGTGGTTGATTGTTCCACGAGGAAGCGGCTGAGAAGTACGTTAATTGCCGCCGATCGTGGGTGCTTGTTTAGTTGTTTTTACATTGGGCGAGTGACTTGACGACGGTCGATCGAGATCGATGGATCCACAGGGGTTTGGGTGGATTTTATTGTGACAGCGATCGGAGGCGGCAGGTCTCTGTCCGCGCTAGAGAAAATAAATTCAGAAAACGCCTTTTGTTCTAGAATGCGTTGAATGATTGGCACTCTGCCGCCTCCCCACACACATGTTTTTTTTTCATTTTTTTTGTATTTGTACGTACTAGTAGTTTTTGAGGGCTACGTCTACATACATGCTGCCATTTTGAGTAGAACACAAGGATGCTACAAGGGTCTCTTTCGGACGTCCGTTTCAGAGCCTTGGGCCACATCAAGATATGTTTGTCTCTTATAATATTTTAAATTAATTTAAATATCCAGCATAGATATGAGTATTTGGCATGTTAATCAGTTAGTTAGTTTTCAGAGAATAGTTTTTGCACACCTGGCGTGGAAGAGTCAAACGTACGTGTCCTCTTCTTAATTGTTTGACATGTTATCTTGCATTCTTTAATTTCATGATGACGATGATGATGCTGAAGAGATATACACGACGAATTTCTTTCCTTTTTTAAAAAAATTTTTGCGAATGAAGAAGCTAATTCACGTAATACAACACAACATGCATCGTATATTATGTTTCTAGAAGAAGGATCTCGAGTGGGGGCCATGGCCATTGGCTTCAAAGTTTCAAATGAACTCGTCACTGCTGATTTGCTAGAAATCATTCCATATCCATGGCAGCTACGTGTAGTACCAATCGATCGATCGTCAGCGCGGCGGCGGCCGGGCTAATGTGTAGTATTATTTGCTTGCAGTTGCAATATATATACTCCGTATAATAGGCGATGGATTATCTGATCTACCTTCCGTGCCGTGCAAGAAGACGTAACGGAAATACGGAATTATTCCTATGTAGTACGCCTAACGGGGCAGCACACCGGAATGTCAACGCCTGGAACTGGAAGGTCGTTTTTTTTGTCTTCCAGATACGAAATCGTCTTGCAGGGAAAAGCGAAACAGCATTACCCATGGATGGATGCACCTGGACAATTGGAAGCGTTAGTTATTCTGCCCAGTTATCACACACCAAACACAGTGATTATTGATTAGGGTTGGTGCCTGGGAGGACTTGTGTACTCTGCCCGCTGGCCTGTTAATATTAGCGAGGAAACTTGGTTCGAAGAAGAAGAAAAATAGCGAGGAAACTTGCAAGCAACCTTGAGCTCAACCTCGACTTCTCGAGTGGTTTGATGGATGCATCAGAGGAGAAGAGGGACGGTGGGTGGCGCCGCGCAATCCACACAAGTCCCAGCCCAAGTCTCTTTCGGGAGCGCGTGCAAGTGCAACGTGACACGAACGGACACGGGGCAGCCAGCACAGCAGGCAGGTGCATGCGTGCTCAATCGGGTGGTGGCGGCATCGCATGCGCAGGAGAATTGAAGCCGGCCGTCCTGCGTCCGCGTGGTGGCGGCGTGGCCGTGGCGCACGCACCCCGTGGCAGGCGTGGGCGTGGGCGTGGGCGTTTTGTGTTGGCGTCGTGCCGTTGCGCGCGCACGCACACACTCTTTGACTTTGGCGGCCGCTATATACGCTAGTGCCCTGTTGGTCACGCACGGCAGGGGTTCTGCTCGTGGCCGAGGATGGGGACCTGAGAGATAAGGGGGTTCGCACCGCCATGACGAAAGAATTCTGCTAGCCCCGCTAGCGCACGTTTCGTGGGGAAGAAAAGAAAAAAAAATCTCAGGGGCGGGGTGGGCCGCCATGCACGGCATTCTCCTTGCGGATTGCACGGGGCAAGTTAGGAATCCCGCCCGGCCCGGCCCGGCGGCGCGCTGCTGCACCTTGGCGTCGCGACGCCTACTACTAAACGACGGTGAAAACGTCCGAAGGCGAAAAGTGGCTACGAGGCGAATATCTCTCCTCCAAAGGGCCGAGATCGAATGCGGACATGCGGCCCAGAAACTCCGCGTGCGGGGGATGGGCCTGACCAAGAGGCCGGCCCTAAAACCTTGCATGGGCGCTTCTATTAGAATTGTGGGGAATAATATATCCGGCCTGGTAAAGCAACCCAAATTGCTGCCTCCTGATTCCTGAATTGTGCAGGAGACACCTAATAAACCTAAACAGGCGGCAAAACACAGGCGAAATCCTCCACGGCGAGAACGAACGTAAGCTGTACTTGTGCCTTTAACCGTCAATACGTACAAACTGCAGCACAACACCATCTCAAAAACAAACTGCAGTACTATACACTTGGATCGATCCGATCCTTGCTCCATACAAATTATTCGGAGCGTCGGCTGAGAGGCTGATTTGATGAAGAAGAAAGAGGAAAAAAGCAAGACACACGGACGTGGTTCAGTCATCATTCACCACCTGGTGCAGTGGTTGCGTGACCGGGCGGAGGAGGAGCCCGTCGCCGCCGTCGGCGTCGGCGTCGTTGCCGTGGCCGCCGTCTCCTTTGAAATAATGAGGAAGCCGAGCTCGTTCTCGGCGAACTCGACGAGGCTGTCCATCTCGCAGTCGTCCACGAAGCCGTTACGGTCCCTGTCGGCGCGGCGGACGGCGCGCCAGGCCTTGACGGTGGCGAACCACGCGCCCCGGCGGCGGATGGCCTCACGGAGCTCACGCCTGCTGATCCGCCCGTCGCCGTCCGCGTCGAACTGCTTCAGCCAATCCTTGAACTCCGACGCCGTCACGCTCGTCCTGTGCTCCTTCCCGGGGAACAGCAGGCACCTGCTGCTGCTGCTGCTGCCCGGCGTCGGCGCGAGGCATTTGGACGCCGTGGCGGACATGGCAGCCTGCCTGGCTATCTA
Source organism: Hyparrhenia diplandra (assembly GCA_015847255.1). Classification (NCBI taxonomy): domain Eukaryota; kingdom Viridiplantae; phylum Streptophyta; class Magnoliopsida; order Poales; family Poaceae; genus Hyparrhenia; species Hyparrhenia diplandra. The sequence continues at coordinate 199,016 of JADLZK010006962.1, read as the reverse complement.
TCTAGTAGCTGATTACTACCCTGTGGCTGTGGGTACCGTGTCGAAGCTTGCGATCACCGTACCTCGAGCAGTCGAGCTCCTTTTATACGCACGCATTATTAATCCTAGTGTTATTCGTTTCTACTCCCTCCATTCCAAATTATAAGTCACTTTATGCATGCATTCCAAAGTGACTTATAATTTGGGATGGATCTGCAGGTAGCAGGCTGCAGCCTAGATGCATGTGTCGATCGTCTCGCCTGCCTCTGTTCTACTATACTCTAGTGGAGGACACGACGCTGTGCACTGTTCATGCATCATCGCCTCAGCACCAGCAACCAGGACGCCCATGCATATCCTCGCCGGCCCTCGCTCGCGTACGTGTCTCTCCTGTTGTTTCGGTTGTGTGTCTCCAACTACGAGTGATTGATGGATGGTGAGGGAGAAGGGCCGGCACCGGCAACGGCATCCCCTTTCGGACGTGGAGGCTTGCAATTATTTGATTCTGTCTTGAGCGCCACCGGCGCTTTTGGATAAGTCGATCCATATCGGGGCAATTGGTCTACACGGAGTAATTGTAAATTCTAACACCACGCGCCGCCAAACAGTGCGCCTGTGTTTAAATTTAAATTTAACCTTGTTCGTTTTTACCAACGGTTGCAGCTCGATCTTTCTGCGGGCGGGCCCCAAAATGGAATCGAATCTCCAAAAGCTTTTTGGCACAAAAACAACACTGTACATGCGTATGTGCCTGGATGGTGAAGCATATTCTACTTATCTTCTTTCACAAACAGCCGTGAGAAGCACAAGTTCATCATAAATGTCGCCCGTATTTTTGTTGCCGTGTGTCTTACAGCACATGTCACAAGATCAATCCCTGTTTTCTAGTTTCTGTACAATTCTTGGACGATAGATTTGCCCCATATCAAGTTTGCATGCCTCCGTGCACTCCTTGTAATGAACGGTTTGTTGCTTAACTAGAATGGTTCACTAATCCTCCTAAAATTTTATAAACTTTTTTAGGCCGAAGGAGTTGTTTTCTTGCCAAATACTCATTTACAGGTGAAGCTGTTTTTTCTTCCTAGAGACATTATTAGTTGGAATGTTAAGATATATAGTTTTTGTTATGCAACTATTGTACACCATATAGAAACATATAGTACAAAATATGTATCTAAAAAGCTAAAAACGACTTATAGGGTGGAATGGAGAGTGTAGCGCCTACTACAAACACGACAAGCTATATATGCTGATACAATGCATGGGCACATTTGCTAGCATTTGCTAGTTTTAGTCTATATTCTATATTCTAGTCCATATTTTAAAGCAAAAGAAGTATGACAAAATAAGGCTACACTCACATAGGTTCACCAACTTAGCTTAATTACATCCATCTACTTATACCTCATTTTTGTTTCTTCCACAAATAGATCTATATCTGTATTATTGATTTAAAAGTTTTGGTCTTTTTTGATATAATAAAAGTATTTTTAAAGGTCTGGAGAAATATTGTGATTTTGTAGAATATTTTGGTTCTGAGAAACAACATACAAAAAGGTGTTTTGAATGCAAACAGGTTATTATTATTATTTTTTTTTTTTTTTTTTGGAAACTGTGGTATTGTTAAGACTACAGTTTTTGGGCTTTAACAAACGTTTCTCAGGACTTTGTTTGAAAATCGTAGTCACTGTATGGTGTATGCATCGATAATCGCCAGCTGGAAGTTTGCTCTCATGAAACTGAGAAGGCTCTGCTCATAAGGCCTTCCTCCATGAAGGCTGTGTTGTATATACTTGTATGGTAGACGTACGGGTAGACAGAGGAACTGAGAATCCATATAACACACATGCATGGAATGGATGGATTGCTACAAACAATTATACAGGTAGCATCATCACTTCACCACGCGGCAGTACACATACTTAACAAGCTGAGTACGTACGTGCTGCATACTTCCTGATCTCCTGCTTCGACACAGAATATTCAGAGGAGAAGCTGGCAGAGGTACGATGACACACAGAAAGAAAGAAAAAAAAAAAAACTAGCAAGTACAGTACTAGCACTACAGACTACACGGACCGTACGAAATTAATCAAGTACGTGTCACGAAATACAGTACAATATACGCCGTCATGTACGTCGGCGACCTGTAGCTGTATAGAGGAGATCGAGCAGCCGTACGTTCATTCCATTGTGATCCTGAAGCCCAGCTCTGTCTCGGCGAAGTGGATGAGGCCCTCGATCTCGGAGTCGTCCACGAACCCGTTGCGGTTCCTGTCGGCGCGCCGGACCGCGAACAGTGCGCGCAGGCCGGAGAACCACGCGCCCCGGCGGCGGATGGCCTCCCGGAGCTCCTTCCGGCTGATGCGGCCGTCGTGGTCGGTGTCGAACTGCTTCACCCAGCGCTTGAACTCCGGCGCCGTGATCGCCGTCCGGTGCTCCTTCCCCGGGAACAGGCCCTTTATCGGCGGCGTGTTCGGAGTCGTCGTCAGGGCTGCCATGGCCGCCATCGCTTTGGCTTGGAGCTAGGAAGCTATGGCCCAGTAGTAGTCCTGCACGTCGGAGCTTTCCATCAGTTGCTGCTCCTTTTATAGGTGCACATGCCACCGGACACACCCTAGATAGCTTTATAGATTCGCCTCTATCTGCAGGCAAGATATGTTTCACTCTTAGTGGAAGGCCGCCAGAGACCGGCTGGTGCCGCTGGCCATGCGAAAGGTGACGTGTGTTAGCCTGCATCACGGCCATGGCAACGCCCATGCGTCTCACGCTGGGTTATTCTTTGGGTTTGTTCGTTTCTGCAGGTTGATCGGGAGAGGGAGAAGGGCATCTCTTTTTTGTGATGTGAAGCGGGGAATGCACTGCAATTATTGGATTCCAATGCCTGCAGCTAGTTAACATCTGTTATTCTGATGCAGCGTATTATGTACTACAACCTCTGTTACTTAACAAAAAATACTACTCCCAAAAATTAAAGGGGAAAATGACACTATACGATATGTGCTGGTGAAACCTTTTCAAGTTTGACTAGCTTTATGTAGAAAATATTAGTAACATTTGTATTACTAAATAAACTTATTATTATTAAAATATATTTCGTGATTTATTTAATGGTTTTAATTATGTATTACAAATATTGATATTACTTCATATAATATTTCAAATTATAAAATGTTTAACTTCTCAAAAGACGAGAATAACATAATTTTTTAAAAAATATTTGACTTCTCGAAAGACGAGAATAACATTTTCTTTGGCTATGTGTGCCGGAAGATACTTAATCCTTTAACAAATATAAGTTGTTTTAGTTTTCTTCTAAATCCTCTAAATTCTTCAAATATATAGAAAAATACATCTCCATCTAAAACATCATGGAAGTTATCAGTCTCTACAATTCAATAATATATAATCTCTGAAAAGGTTAGGTAAAAAAAACGCATACCTAAATGCCTTGGAATGCCGTGGCATATTATATCTCTCGTTGACCGACCAATCCAACACGAATGCCTCGTATGCCTTGACAAAGATAAAGAGGTTCTAGTTTCATTAAAAAAAAAAAAACCTTCTGACCTGCTTTTCCCACATTAGCTTTACTAGTAATAGATGCATTAGGTTCGCAAAAAAAAAAAAAAAGGTAATGTATGCATTATTATCTTTCTAATCTAGAGATATGCATTAAAACATATATTATTACCCTTCACTTCACTAGCAACTTTCACGTTGGACCTCTTTATCTGGAGCACTTCCATCAAATCTGTACCACTGATGCAACATAATCTGTACCACTGATGCAACATATATTCATATTTTATATTTCAAGTACATGTATGCTGCTTGATTATTTAATTAATAACATTTTTTTTGCTTTATCAGATATAATTGGGCTGGATATTTGTACATATTGGCATACAAAGTGTTCTATCTATTCCGAAATATAAAGACTTTTGATTTTTAAAGTTTTCTCCCCAAATATGACTTACAAGAACCCAACACACAACAGTGTTTGGCTGCCCTTCTCTCGACTTATTTCGACTTGTTTAGGTTTATTTTCTCTCACACAATACTATTAAATCAGTCGGGTACTTGGCAATCCTTGCTAAGGAACAAATACTTAAATTCCAAGACCCTTACCCAAGTACCAGCCAAACCTCATGACTCTTATTTCTGGAGAGGCCTCATGCATATTAAAGATGAGGTGCTCGCTAAGGGTCTGTTTCATAATTAAAGATGGAACTAGTACTAGGTTTTGGGATGATACTTGGTTAGGTGATAAGCCACTTAAATTTAGATACCCAGGTTTATATAACATAGCAAGAGACCGACATGCAACGGTCTCGAAAGTTTTATCCTCTAATCCTCTTAATATTTTATTTAGGAGATCATTAGTGGATAATAACCTATTGGAGTGGCTTAACCTTGTAGCTCAGGTATCTAATGTGGATCCGGTGGATGGTCATGACTATTTTAAATGGCTTTTGGCCAGATCACGGAGTTTTCTCCGTCCGGTCTATGTATCTTGATGCTATAGATACAAATCCACCCTTCCAACATAAGAAGATCCGAAATGAAAAATACCTCTAAAAATAAAAATTTTCCTATGGTTTGTCCAAAGAGGAGTCATTTTGATAAAAGACAACCTTGCTAGGAAGAATTGGAAAGGGAGTCAAAAATGCGAGTGTTGTAATATGAATGAAACTATTCAAAGACCTATTTTTGATTGTCCTTTTGCCAAGATGATTTGGAGGATTATTTTCTTTGCTACCAAGCTTCCCCAACCTATTTCAATTGACCATATGTTTGGTACTTGGCTACATAATCAACATAAAACAGATTAAGCCACTGATTTGGGTTGGGGCAACTGCTTTATTCTGGGCCATCCGGAGATGTCGTAATGATACGATATTTTAAAAAATGAAGTCTAACTCTATTATGCGGGGTAATCTTCGGGGGAGCTTATTGGTTGCGCTTCTGGGCTCGGTTGCAACGTGTTGAGCAAGTAAAGGACGCCCTCGTTTCTTTGAGCAAGCATTTGGAGGTGGTTGCTTTAGAAATATCCAATAGAGGATGGAAGCATCTTTTCCGTCTCGCTTTAGTTTCTTTGTCTATGTTACAGACAATCGCTTTGCTCTGTTTTTCTATTTCCCAATTTTTGTAATAATTGGCTGTGTGCATCCCTAGATGTAGAGACCGAATTTTATTATCCATTATCTAAAAAAAAATTAAATCAGCCGGGATCAACCGACTTATTAAATCAGCCGAACAAATTCTTAATTAGGCGTTGTTTGGATACACTGACGTCTGCTTCGACATTGCCGCGGAACCTGTCGTCACCAAGTGCGGCCATCTCTTCTGCTGGGAGTGCCTCTATCAGTGGCTCCATGTCTGCAAGGACCAGGTAGCCGACGATGCTATCATACCAATCTATGGCCGCGGTGGCTCCGCTGCCTCTGTGAAAATTGCGCCACTAAGGCCCACTGGAGCCAGAGTAGAGATTTTCAGGCAGCAGCACACTTCCTCCTATCCTGCGCTGTCTGAATTCCAAGAATTATGAACTTGAGAACCTTATTCAGAGAGGCTGTGATGAGCATCATGCCTCCCACTTTTGGACACGGCCATGGACAATTCTGATGCCATGACCTATTTTGACGATGGTGAATTCTACCCAGAGGTCAATGAATTGGAAATGGAGGTGGATCGATACGGTGACTTGGATGATGAGTTTTATGAATATGAATATGATTACTTCCATTTTGGGGCTGTTCCATTGTTTGGGTCTGCTGGGACTGAGGCCGGCAATCCCAGCTCTTCACAGGCATAGACTGATATGATGATCAATATTAGAGACAGCAATGTTGGCACTACCACCGGCGGTTATCATCATCAAGAGTATGGCTACTCTGGTGCGAGACCTAATAATAATCGGGGACAGCGCGGTCGCCGTAACCGCACAAGGGTGTCAGCAGATCACTTCTTAAGCACTGATGATGGTGATGCCAGGTACAGGTATGGTCACTACTGTTTAGTACAATCATCTCTATCTGTTAAAGCATTGGACTAGGCCATCTTGTTAAGTTTTTTTTTCTCTGTTGCTGGCGGCAGTGCTGAAACTGTCTGAGCACCATCATGGCCCCCGGCTCTGCGCCTCAGTCTCCAGCTGCGGGGGAGACTGTTGGGCCTGGAGTGCAGCTACCTGTGGTGGATGGCTCCCAGGCTGAACCAGAGCATGAGGTGGAGATGATCGTTGATGTGGCGAATAGGATGGACATTGACACCATAGGGGCGCATGAATTGGAGCTGTCGGAGGTCGACGACAGCGACGACAGCGAGCCAGTTGAGGAGGGCGGCCACGTGGAGGAGGCTGCCACTAATGATTTTGATATCTTTGCAGGGCTCTTCTGCGAGCTACCACCCCCGCTCCTCCCAACCCCGACGGCTCCAGCACCAAGCAAGTCCGCACCAAGGACGCGCCGGTCCAAGAAGGACTTGGTCTCCACTCGCTCGAGCACTAGACTTGCGGCCAAGTCGTCGGGTGTTCCGGTTGCCCAGCGCGCCCAATACAAGCTAATGAAGGAGTTGAGCTTCATTGACAGTGACCAACAAAGCCGCGCCCAGACAAGGCAGTGGCCGATTACATTGATCGGTATGGTGATGACCTACCGAGAGAAGCTGTTGAGGCAATCATGACTGCAACCCGCATGAGGAACAAAAAGTTGACCAAGGCCCTAGCGGCGATTGTGCGGGAAGGCGATGCGGTGGAGATGGAGACCTAGAGCGCGGCTCCCTTGTATGTCTCCTTGTTGTCTTTTTTGGTTTGAATCATGTTAGCTCTAGTGCCATATCGGTGTTGGGTTGTTAGATGGCGGGAGCAGGCGGATGTGTGGCTTTTAGCCCGCCAATTGTTGCACGCTCCATTAGCGAGTAATAACTAGGTTATTAAACCTCATATAGCTTAGGCTATGTGGGGGCGCCTCACAGCGCATGTAAACGGATGATTTGCTTCCTATCTTATTATTAATTAAAGCCGGCATCTTTGGATCTTTCAAAAAAAAAAAAAAAACTGTCTGAGCAATTGTATCAAGAATCATACAAATGTTTGTCTTACAATGAATGTTTGGAATCAAGAAACAGTTGATTTCTCTTGCACCGCACGCATGTCACAGTCAATTCAGATGTTTGAAGAAACTAAATTATTAAATCGCAAACATTGGAATGATTGGTTTATTTCGTGTATCTGATTACCAGTTCTTGAATCGCCAAATACATAGATAACAGAGGATTAGTTATAACGGCATACATTTGCCGGTAGCAACAGATAAGCGGTGACAGCTGAAATAGTACAATACAGATGCAGCTCCTACCTATCCTTTTCTAGACTAGTTGTCGTCTCCGTAGGCGAGGAAGCGGTAGCGCTCCTCGTAGGGTCCTTCGAAGTAGAGGTCGGCCTCGAACCAGCGTGGGTACCTGACGAGATCCCCGGCCACGAAGTGCATGTAGTCGTCGCCGTGGACGGCGCCGGCGGGGATGACCTTGACCTCCCCGGACACGACGTACACGAGCTGGTCCACCTGCCAGTCCCACGGCATCCGGCACCGGCCGCCCGTGCGCCACGACGACCACGTCTCCATCACCCGTAGCGCCTCCACCCGCGCCCGCGCCACCTCGCCGCGCTCCACACGCACCTTGTACACGTCCTCCAGGGGACGCCCCCAGCAGTGCGCCGCCGCCTGCTGGCGCTGGGCAGCCGCCGCCGCCGCCGCTCGTATTCTTACTCCTTTTCGGTTACTGCTGCTACGAAGACAAGGCGGAGGCGGCCTGTGCGCCGCGGGGAGCACGAGATGGAACCCGCCGGTGCTGGCGGCGGCAGGCCTCATCCTTTGCTCTCAGCGAGAGGGACGGGAGCACGCAGGTCGCCTTATCCTCTGCGCTGCTCTTCTCTGTTTCCCGAGTGAAGAGGTCCTCTGCGCTGCTGGCGTTTATCTCCGCTTTACTACTACTAAATATAGTGCCCGTGCCCGGTGCGTTGCCACGGGTCTTAAGGGGTGTACTTAGAAACAACCAGACGACAATATTTTTTCCATAGTTTTTTATCTTACGCTATTGTATATGACCTAAAATATGATCTAGAATACACTCATCCAGAACCCATAATAAATTGTGTAGCACGGTGGTCAATTCTTTCGGTTCAGCTCCTTCACCGGCATCAGAGAACCATTCATTCAACTGAACATAAACATACCACTTAATTCCTATATGATCAAAATATAATCCAAAGTTTACCATTCCCATGGGCTAAGTACCTAATGAAAGATGGGCAGGAAAGGTAAAATGAGATGTGAATTAGCACAAACTGCAATGAAAAGCATTCAGATTTTTTCACATAGTAAGATACTTGAGATAAACTGGCAGAATATAGAAAGTCAAACAACTGATCACATTGGAAAATTAAGTCCACAGTAGCAAATAAATAAGGCCTAAGTAAAATTTGAATGTAGCATGGCATTTTCCATATACAAGCAGACCACCCTGTGTGAAGAATTACATGCTTCTAGGTTCTAGCACAATAGAATTTACATAATCTTCATCACTCTCCCTAAAGTTCCTAGCCATGTATCCATTGCAAACAAAAGACGAGCCGAAGTCATGGACCGTAGATGGCTGAGAGATGGGAGAATGAATCTTGAAATATTCTTGTATTTTGAAATGGCATCGAACAAGGCAGCCCCAAGCTGCCCGAATTGCCCACTTTGAAATGGCACCAAACAGTGCAGTCCCAGCAAGCAGTTTCGCTTGCATCGAAGGACGGCATAAAACAGGTCCCTCCATCGCCATCAATCTGCCTACACGGCAAAAATGAAACCAACAAAAAATCAGTGTCCGGATAATGCCACAGAGAAATATTCAAGTGACATATAGCAGCAGAAAAGTCAGAAAATGATTCTTGCCCTGTGCCTATGCTCAGAGCCAATAAGAATGGGTGAATTTGGATTCCAACACTCAAAGCCCCTCACCAATGTCGACTCTGTCAAAAGTAGTAGAGAAAGGATCGGGACACAGTGACATAATTGCAGTGACATTTTTTTTTACCAAAAAAGGTTACTCAAGCAAAATTCATGGCAAGAACTTGAATGAAACTGCTCAAGGTGGTACAGATCTGTTCTCCCAGAAATACAAATTATTGTGATTTTATATTCTCTCCAACCCTCTTTTCTACAATTATAGTCTGCACTTTCTGTATCTTGAATGCCCTTATTTGATACACGTCGCACAAAGGCCATATCATTCTAACAAAGGGAAGACCAACAATGTTAACATTTCACTCGAGGAAAATTGATAGTATTTCTGATTTCTATTTCATTTTAACATGAGCTGAATCTGCAAGTACTACAGTCTACAAACCAGCCCTTGAATTATACATTTGTGCAAACAGAAGAAAATAGGTAGCAAAAACTTACCAATTGACAACCTACCGGATCTTGGGCTCAAAGAACTCAACTTGGCGAGTGTGCACAGAGAGAACACAAGCATGTATATCTTTGACCTCTCGAGGGAAGTTTTCACATTCTTTTGCATGACTCTGTAAAATGTCCACCAAGGATTTTCACCATCTCTGCCATGATCATCTAGGTGTGTTACCTTCATTGCATCAAGTTCATGTCATAAATAATAAGTTCAGACTACTGATTGCTTCCCACTATGCCTGATTCAGAATTTAAAAAGCTGAGATCACAATGGCAAAAAAAAAGTTCAAAAGAAATATGCTACCATTATAGATACCTATGCCCAATTAGAACCACATATAATTGTCCATTGCTTTCTCAGTTCACCAGAATTGGATCAATGTTCATTATTAGACTCACAAGAGCTGTTCAGTATCTGCATTCTGAACAAGGATAACCATCAGAGAGAATTGTGTTGATTAATTCAAGCTGGCTTTATAGGAAGATCAAATAGAATTCATAGAAAAAAAATTCTGAAATTCCTCTACTTAGCATCTTATCTATCGGTTATGAAACCAACAGACATAAAAAGATTTAGAATAACCACTAATTTAGAGGACCTCTTGCAATTTCAAGATTGGACCAGAATAGGACTGCAATATTTTTCTGTATCTTCGTATAGAACACAAGCACAATTAGAATTCCAAACAATATCCTGCATCTCCAATCATCCATTGAAATGGAAAACTGCACATACATGGACAGGGATTAGAGTACAGAAAGAGCAAACCTTCAAGCAACGGGTGTAGGAGGGTAGTTGTGTCCGCATCGACGTACTTGGTGATTTGGATCTTTGCACCCGAGCTCCATGGGGTTCTTCGCAAGATCTGCGAGAAAAGCAACAAAGCATGTTCGAGAGATTAGGAGCTGATCACAGCGAATCGGGGGCAAAAGAGGGTAGAGTAGGAGGCCGAGCTCGCCTCACTGCAGACTTCAGAGCCCTTCCATCGCAGAAAGATTTTAAGCAACTGAAGAAAGATTGCAGCAATGCCCTTAGTTTGCTATTAAGGAAAACAACACAGAATAAAAACAAATGTGTTGTACGGCAATCTTGAAGAGGTCGTGAGAACACCATGTACCTGCATAACAACAACCGGTCTCAACTCCAAATAGAAACTATGATTAAAAAAAAGTCTAATTATTGCCACAATTCAGTTGCAGCTACGCATTGCTACAGTTCATTTGGCATAAAAGATTAATTCACTTGGCATTGGAGGACTGTGTTAAAAAAAACAAGCAGAGAGTTGGTGATTACCCTGCAGTGCTCAAATCCATCAACGCTGTGCTCAAATCCATTGACGCTGTGCTCGATCCAACGCAGATCTAGAGCAAGCTCATCCTGCTCGTCCAGGTACGCACGCGCAGGCCTGGATTAATTTCGGCTGCATTATGCGGGATTGCCTCCGCTCGCGGTGGCGGACGGTGTGGGCGCGGTGGGGGAGCTGGCGAGTGGCGGGCAGCAGGTCTCCGTGTCCCCCGTCGAAGCCATCCCATATCTGACCACCCAACACCATGTCCTTGCAGCTAATAGTACTTATACAGAGACGAGCAATTTACCATGCATCTTTTTTTTTTTTTTTGAATTTTAGGGCCGAGCCCCCGTCTATTAGCATAACCAACAGACAAAATCCAGTTATTACAGCGTTTTGATGGCATTGCCATCGTAGCCTCAGGCTACACCGCACGACTGTCACCCCAGCCGGCTGAACCGCACACATAGTTTGATTACCAGGTTTCAACTTAAGTTTTACATCAACTATTTATCAAAAAACCCTCTCAGAGATATGACCCATCACTTTCCTTGAAACCTGAGCTTCTTCAAATCGCCAGCACTTGAGCAGTACTGGCCTCCGTCTTCCACATCATACTTGGGTCGTCTTCTGAGATGGCTAAGGCAGCCAGAGCACCTGAGAAGCTTGTATCTTGAGCTCCATCACCTTCTTCAGCAATTTCTCCTTCTTGCCCTCCGGACAGATGACTGTCCATCTTTGTGTAGTTAAAGCTATCCTGTGGAGCAGCATAGCCATGCCTATCCACTGATTCCTCTGAAAACACAAATCATTTCTCATTTTCCATAGACACCAAATAGCTGATGAAGAAAACATATTCAAGATCCCATTTTTTTTATTGCTTAACCAGAATTTACCCACAGAATCAATAGAATCACCAAGATGAATCTTAAAAAGACTTCCTATATGAAACCACATTTGCTTTGCTACAGCACATTCGAAAAAAAGGTGATTCACAGATTCTATTTCATTACGAAAAAAGACAAAGTTGGGTCTTGAATGTTTCTTCTCTTCTCGAGATTATCTCTAGTCGGAATCTTGTTTTTACTTAAAAGCCATAAAAAGCATTGTACTCTCGGAGGGATTTTAAGATCCCGGATAGTTGAAGAAAAAAAAATAGGCGAGAATGCCTCTAAAGTTGACAACTTTATACAAAGATTGTACACTATAAATTCCATTAGAGGTAAACTTCCACACTAAGGAGTCTTCCTCATCAGTTAGATGTATAGTTGTGGCTAGGCCGATAAACTTCATTCCACAATTCTAACATGTGAACATCTGGCGATCTACGAAAGTACATTTTAAAAACTGGCCATCCTACGCATTTAGCTACCGAGGCATTTTTCTCATTGACCCATCTATATATCTTCCAAGATCTTTGCCGCAGCTAAACTGGAATTACCAACCCAGATTATCTTCCCAAAACCTCACTTTTTCCCCATTCCCAATGCACCACTTATACCCCATCTTGGCAGCTTGAGCTGCCCACATGAAGCCTTTGAAGAAAGGTGAAGCACCTAAAGAATTTGTTTGGAAAATGTTAACCTTATTAGTTCTATATTTGAAATCAATCATCTCCTTCCACAGTTTATCTTTATCCTGTTCATATCTTCTTAGCCAAGAAGCTAACAGGCGAATGTTCGATCTTTAAGATTTGGAATCCCTAGACCCCCATATTCTTTACTCATGGCTACTAGATCCCAATTTGCCAAATGATACTTATGGGCCTCCTCGGTATCATTCCAAAGACAATTCCCCATTTGAGAATTGAGGATCTTTATGACCCATTTTAGAAACTTAAGAAAAGAAAGTAAATAAATGGGAATACTAGCTAAACAGGTTTTAATAAGTTGGGCTCGGCAGCCTAGAGATAGGAGCTTTCCCTCCACCACCGCAATTACGTTTAAGAGCTTATCTACCAATGGTCAAAATCCTCTCTAGTTAATTTTTTGTAGTGTAAAGGAACCCCCAAGTATTTCAGAGGAAAGTCACCTAAAGGACAGTTAAAAAGATCTGCAGCTAATTTGATTTCCTCCTCTTCCGGATTTAAGGTAACTAACTCACTCTTATGGAAATTGATCCTCATGCCTGAAATTTGTTCAAACCACATGAGAATTTGTTTGAGGTTTGTAAGATTCTTTGGATCGCACTGGAAAATAAAATAGTATCATCTCGCATATTGCGAGAGATACAATCCCACCTATTCTAAAGTCTGTCAAAGCTCCTTGAATTAGATCTCTATTAATGTCTTTTTCTAACATAGCAGTAAAAAAGCATCTCCTACCAAATTAAACAAAATGGGTGACAGGCGTCCCCCTCTGTCTCGGTTTCCCCCGCTTTTAAAAAGTAGAACTTTCTTCCCCATTAACCGCTAATGGATCCACCTGTAACCAATTGTTTAATCCAGTTGGTCCATTTATTTGCAAAACCTCTAGTTTGTAGAACCTCAAATAAAAATTCCCAATTTACTCTATCGTAGGCCTTTTCATAATCTAGTTTAAGAATTACACCTTTTTCTTTTTTGGTAGCTATACTGTGTACCAGCTCATGGGCTGTGACTACACTTTCTAGAATATACCTTCCTTTTATAAAGGCGTTTTGGTTAGTAGCCACTAACCTTTTAGCTACTATTCCTAATCTATTTGTTAAAAGTTTTGAAAGCATTTTGTAACTACAGTTTAAAAGACTAATAGGTCTCCGAATCTGTTTCATATTACATGCATCTTTTACTTTTGGAATTAAAGTCACAAGGGCAAAATTAAGCCTATGAATATCCAGCCTACCATTATAGAAATCTCTAAACATAGCCTCTATGTCACCTTTTGATGCTTGTCGGTGTTTTGAGAACCAGGGTATCCCAAGCACCGGCAATAATTTATAGGCTGTGCGCTTCTCGCCTGATGGCGTGTGCGAGCTGGGAGACGAAGAGTTTATCCTGGTTCAGGCCATGGGGCCCTACGTCCAGCAGTGGTGTCCTTTTCGTGTTACCTCGCACCAATTGTGCACAAGAACCGACGCGATTACAAGTGATTTCGGGAATGAAGAAGGACTTCAATCCTGGGGTGAGATGGCTAAGTGTGAAAACCTAAAAAAGGGGATCCCTTCTATTGTGGCATTACTCCCCTTTTTATAGTGTAAAGGAGAGATAATGTATATAATACGTGTCGTGTATAAATGCTAAGGTGTCTACCGCCCGGGGCCGTAAGCGCACCAAGCCTGAGCCCGAGCCTCGGGTCCCCCGGAGGGGATGCCCCGGTGTGGACGCGTGTCTTGGTGTCTCCTGGCGTCCCGTGTCCGCGCCCGAAGAGGGGTATAGCCCGAGGGTCTAAGGGGATCCTCTGATCCCACCGCGATTCCCTTCTTGCCAATTGTGGTGTGGTGTCGATATCCCGAGGGTCCTTGGACCCGTGTCGAAGAGTTGAAGCCGCAAGCAAATGAAATAGTGAAGTGGTGTTTCCACGTGCGGGGGTGACGCGTGTGGTAATCGCTCCCTTTATGTCCCATCAACGGGGATGCGAGGAGATAACGGGGCGGTTGGAGCGTCGGGGTAATCGATTGCCACGCCACCACATCGTGGGAAACAGGGGACATTAAATGCGGCTGTTCCCCACTACCAGGTTGGGCTTCCCAAGGTGCGCCCGAGGTCGTTTACCCGAGAAAGAGGGGGGAGAGCCATGCTGCGGACTTTTTACCCTCGGCGGGCGGGAAATCGCCCTTTGGGGAGCCCACGTCCTCGGGCGGCGGAACTTGGCCCTCCGAGGCTCCCCCCGGCCCTTCGGGTTAAGAGTAGATTTTGGTGAGAGTGGGCCGTATGGGCTGATGTTGTGTTGACGTGGGCCGATTTGGTCTATAAACCAATGGGTCAGAACAAGCCTTGTTATGTATTTTTTGCTTTTTCTAGTCCTCCTTCTCCATACTCATATTGGTCCCAACGGATTTTTATTTCTATAGCTCCTCGATTTTCACCCCGGGCCCTTCTGGCCTGACTGGGGGTTTGGCAAGTTGGGCCTCGTTTAGAGGAGTGTATGGAGATGGGCTGCTTTGGGCCTTTAATTGGGCCAAAAGAATGTCCTGCGTATTAAGTCCTTCTTTGTCAGCTTTCTGGCCAGGGGCCGTCCTTCGTCCTTCCGGCTATCTCCTAGCCCATGATACGTCTTGGGCTTTTTACGTCTGGCGTCGTCTTCCCACCTGTCTGTCTTTTTTGGGCCCTTGGGCCGGGTGTTATCCGTCTTGGGCCGACTTTACTTGTGGGCCGATTATTTTCGTCCCGACAACAAGTACTCCAAAACTTTTGATAAAAAAGGAAAAGACAACCCATCGGGTCCAAGAGAACCTTCGGGTAGCAACTAAAAACAGCTAATTTGATTTCCTCTTACGTAAAAGGAGCGGTCGAAGTCATTTTCCTCTGCAGTTACTCTCTAATCCTCTCTCCAAAAATTGTCCTCTAGTCTAATATCCCCTCTATCTTCCTTAGCAAAAAGTGTTTTGTAGTAATCAACAGCTACCTTCATCATGCCACATTGGTCTATGACATGTCCTGTTGGTGTTTCTAAATAATCTATCCTTTTTTATCTACTTCTATAATTGGCTACAAACATAGAAATAAGCAAAGATTTCTATCTCCCTCCTTAATATCTCTTTCTCTAGATCTTTGTTTAATCTTAATATCTTCAATTCTCAGATTTTATCTAACTCTCCTTCCAAAGTCTTTAGCCTAGCCCATTCTCATTTGCATCTAGATTTCTAGACTCGGCCGCTTATCTAACTCATTATATTCTTGGGATAACTTGGCCTTTATTTTATTTAAAAGAGCCACTTGATTTGAGGCCCACCCTCTAACCAACCTTCTAAAGGTTCTAACTCTGAATTGCCAAATATCAATAGGATTAGTAGGCGTATGCAGGGAATGGACCAAGCTTTTTCCACTATCTCTCTAAAAGACTCTTCCTGAAGCCACCACTTCTCAAATCTAAATCTCTTCTTTCCATAAAACATATTATCTCCTAATTCTAATAATAAGGGATTGTGATCACTAGGGATTCTATCTAGAGCTTTCATCCTAGTCAAAGGAAAAGCTACTTCAAAGTCAGTGGAGATAAAGATTCTGTCAATTCTAGCCATGATCAGATTTTCTTGGTTATTTGTCCACGTGTATTTTCTATTCTTAAGCTCTATTTCTATCAAACCCCATTTATTAATCCAATCATTAAAAGCATCTACCCATTTGAAATTGACAATACAGTCACTTTTGTCCTCTACTTTTCTAACTAGATTAAAATCTCCTCCTAGGATCATGGGACCTTGCCAAGATTCCATGACTTTATGCAATTCATCTATACATAATTGTTTGGTTTCCTCATAAGGAGACCCATAGACTGTGACTACCTTAAAAGAGAAACCAGATTTGTTAACAAAGAAGCATAACACTAAGAGAATACTTTAAAGAATCACCTGGTACTAGATTAAACATATCAGCATTTGCTCCAAAGAGAATGCCCCCAGCTGAACCTTTTGCTCTTAAGGAGCACCAATTAAATCTAGTGTTCCCAGTCAGAGCTCTAAGTAAACTAACAGGATATTCACCCTTCTTAGTTTCCGTGATCCCCACAAAATCTATGTGGTTTTCTGTAATTTTTGTACCTATTGCTTGTACTCTACCGGTTTGTCCCAGGGCCTCTAATATTCCAAAATAGACCTTTCATTTTTAACCTTTTTATTTTTCTACCTCTCCTAACTTCAGTCCATTCTCTTTCTTTCTCTATACCAGCAGAGCCCTCCTTATTGTCCTTAATAGGTGTTGATGTGTCTCCACCCATCAACTCCTTCTTATCTATTGTACTAGAATCATCTATTTCAAAGACTATTTTTCCAAAATTTTAGCTTTATCTAACTCTATCTTTTTCCTATTTTTCTCTTTAATTCCTTTCTCATAGTCCCCTGTCCTTTGTTTATCTAACTTGACTATGCTATCTAACATTTCTAAAGATAAAGGATCTCCATCCTTAGTAGTGATACCCACTACTGAAGCAATATTACTAAGAGTAGAAGAATTAATAATGCATTGGTTTTTGAGTGCTCACCTTGCACCTCCAGATTATGTATCTTCTTGTTTGTCGTGGCTTTCTCCATCGTAGTCCTTCCATCATCAAACAGCCTCTTACTCTTCCTCTCAGGCAAGAACGGTCCCCACACTTGTTTGCCTTTGAGCTTCTTGTTTTCTTTTTGATTCTCACTTGCCATTCCTCTTTGAAACCTCTTCAGCAGATGGTTGAGTAAATTGGAAAAATTCCTCTTCATTATCCACTTCTTGTTGTCCCATTCCTAGCACCAACCCCGGGCCGAGTCACACAGACTTGTTTTTCTCTCCTTATCGGCTTCAACTAGGCTTTGAATCCATTCCTCGAGGATGTGTTTTTTTCTAGGTCATCATTGTAGAAGGTTTCTCCCTCTGTACAGTTATTCTCTTCACCATCGATTCTTCTAGTTCCATGTTTCTTAGCAAATTGAAACTATTAGACATGAACATGTCATTCTGCAGATCCTCTTCAAACAGTAAGGCCCTCTTAGCTGATTTGGAATTACTCTTACTGCTCTCAGGCTTGTCTTGCCCCATCTGATGACTGCTCCTGGATCCTCCATCCTCTTTTTTTCCTCTGTTCTCTTCTAGGTCTTTAAGCTCTTTTCCTAGCAGGTCTTCTTCTGATCCCTCTTCCTCTTCACCATCCTTATCTTTTTTACTCCCATCATCATCTCCCTCATCATGGTCTGGGTCATCTCCCAGCTGAATGACTCCTTCAGCCTTGAAAGACACTAGGTAGCAACCTCCACCAAATTCATATACTCTTTCAAAAGGAATTTTTGTTGGATCTTTACATCTGATCTTGATCCTGGCCATGGCAAAGAAGTTGGAAAACAGATAGGTCCAATCCACCTCTATCATTATGCCTAAGCTTGAAGCTACATCTTTCAGGGACCACCAATCTACCCACTTTGGAGGGATCCCTCTGACCTCTACCCAAACTTCCTCTAGCTTACTCACTGGTTCTATATCTCCACTCCAAGGTCTCAGAGATACTACTACATCTGTTCCTTCCAGCTCAAACAGGGATGCTTTTCCAATGACTAAGTTCTCCACTCTTCTCTGGGTGGGAATCTTGTTACATAAGAATATTCTCCTTCCACTCTGAGTTGCCAATTCCATTTATCATCGAACAGCAGCTTGAGATGATAAATCAGATCTTCCTTGCTAATCTCATTTTGCTCAATAGTCAGTATGCCAAAGTTGTCTAACCCCTTCCAGTGCTTGAACCTGTGAGCTTTTGGTTCCACATCAATGTGATAAAACCCCAGCCCCTTACTAGCACTTCCTACAAATTGTGCCATAGACTGATTGTTCTTCCATTCAGGGCAATCCTCCACTACATGACTTTCCTCCTTACAAATGAAACGGAATTTTTGGCACCGCCGCAAGGCGTACTATAGTGTCCCACTTCTCCACACTTGAAGCAAACTACATCAAGGAGATTTGCATTCTGTCCTTCTTGTGCCTTGTCTTCTACCTCCATAGGGGATTTCTGAGCATTCACATTTTAAACTCTGGTTACTTTTTACGCTTTCTTACGTTCCTGAACCTGCCTTTGCATCTGACCCTGTCTTCCTCCAAGCCTCCTTCCTCTTCTAGCGGTGTCTCCCTCCTCCCCTAGGCCTCGGCTCATCTTGTTGGCCATAGTAAGAAGGTTGATTCTCGTGGGGATTACCTTGAAAATATCCAAACCGAGGTGGTGGAGGTTGGCCATAGAACTGCTCTTGTTTGGGGTGGTGGCCCTGGATGTGGCGGGTAGGGGTGAGGTGGGAATTGCCATCTACCTCCACCCCAATCCATCCACTCCTGCTCTGGATTCCCCCCCCGACCTCTTCCACGCCCTCTGTTGGCCATAGAACTGACTAGCGCTTGCTTGAAGGATTTCTTCTTCTCGGATCCCCAAAACAACTCAAAGAAAGTTCAACTCCTTTGGATCTCCAAAGAAAAACATCTCTAGATGATGCTTGGTAGCATCCTTGACCTCGAAATTCCCCTTCCCGGAGATCTCGTCTGACCCGGATCAGAGATTTTGGATCTCGAACCCTAAATTTTGGTGGCGGCGGTGGGTGAGGTCTCAACGAGCCAAAGCTGCCCCGGAATTCCTCGATGTCACCTTCCTCTCCGCTCGGTTTGTGGTTTGAGGGTCCAAACCGTGATGGGTCCCGGGTGCCACCTGGCTCGACACCGCCCGCCATGGATTGGGACAACCGACCTTCGAGCCCCGCTCGCGAGTTTTGACCCAGGATTTGACCTTCTCGGTGGCGTTCCCCTCCCGCGCACCGACTCGACGCCGCTCTTCTCGTCGGCGAAGGTGGAGGAAGTCGCGGCTTGTTGTCGAAACGCCGATGTCCTTGCGCTCTTCTCCCCCCTCTCCGCTGCATCCTCACCGGGCGGGGACCGGGAGTCTTGCGACTTTGGTCTGGACCCGTTGCGGAGGGATCCCCGCCGGGCGCCCTCGTCGGGCGGCGACGAGTCGTCGAGTGCAGGGGTGGGGCGATCGCCTCTAGGGGACCCCGACACGACTCTCATTTTTCCCTTCGCCGCCATTTACCATGCATCTCTACACAAATCTACACAAATGGTAAAGAACATTTGCATCGATTGACAAGAACGAGTGTTTCCACTCCTTAGAAATGCACTACTGTAATTGCAATTCATGATTTTTTTTCCCAATAAGAGAACTGGAAACTCATGACGGAGCATGTTTTGCTGCAACTTACCACGTTTGTCCCGTCCCAACGGAATCGCGGCCTCGGCCGGCGGTTTGAGTCCTGCGTCGAATGGGCCCGCGGGTGAACCTCAAGGCGTCGGCGGGCGAACCTCCGGGCCACACGCGTCCTCGGCGGCGGTGGCGGACCTCCGGCGTGGCGGCGGCGGACCTCCAGGCGTGGCTACGGCCAGCGGCGAACCTCCAGGCGGTGGCTGACCTCCAAGCGGCGGACGGACCTCAAGCGGCGGGCGATCTCCGAGGCGGGCGGCGGACGACCTCCAAAGCGGGGGGCCTCTTCAGGCGCTCGAGGCGCGGCTGATCTCCAGCGGCGTCGACCTCTGGCTGTTGGGTGACGGTGAAGACGAAGGGTCGGGAGACGGAGGGTGGGTGATGGGGGCTTGTCGTCGCCGAGAGATCGATCCACGCGCGCCCGGATGGTGGGTGATGATGTTTGATCCCGGTAATTTTAGCCCTTAGATGTGGTGGGTGAGTGAGAGAAAGAGATTAGAATAGATTTAAGCCATTCATTTGAAAAGTCGATTAGTTTTGAAGTGCATTTTTTGGGTGCACTTAGTAAAGATTAGGAGAGATAATGATTGTAGAATACAATTTGTTTGTGGCTTTAGGAAAGTTTTTTTAGTGCATTATGGGCGTGTTTGGCAAGGCTCCAAACAGCTCCGGATCCATAAAAACAGGCTCCGCTCCCAATTTTTCTAGCCAAACATCTCGGCTCAAAAACTCTAGATCCATCCTCCCAACTCCACCAATTTCACGAAATACCTCAGGGGTGCTTCTGCAAACACAGGTTTTATAAACATCCACGAGTTGGGCGGAAATTACCCACCTTTGCCATCCATTACACAACGTACCGGTTCGTTCTTTCCCCGATCTATCCGGTCGCGCGGACCTTTTCCCCGTCATCCGCGTCTTTTCCTCTTCCAGGCAGCGCGAACTTCCCCATCGAACAGCGCCGCCGGCCCTTCTCCTCTCGGCATTGGCACGGCCAGCCATGGACACGACGTCACGGGCCATGCATGGACGGGGAGTGGACGCACATGGGTTTGAATCAAACCTGTCCATCGGTTGAGAATTGAAAAAAAAAATCCCAACACCAAGCAACATCAACGCCATGCACCTGCAGTGTATAGCGCAAAAAAAAAAAAAAAAATCGAAACACCATGCATACCACTTACGTGCCAGGACACCAACAAAAAAGAAAACCAAAGGGCAAAAGAGGGCAATCCAATCAAATCCAAATTTTCCGGAGTTGGAGCAGTCATCTCTCGCCAAACACATTTCTTTAGCTCCAAATTGAGAGCCCAGCTCCAGTGGAGCTGCTGGTGTTGGAGCGGCGGCTCAGAGAGCGGGGTTTGGCGGGCTGGAGCCCTGCCAAACACGCCCTATATGCAGTAGAGACTAGTCTGCAGCAGCATCGGATCCTCACGTGCAGGTAGTGTGACTGTGTGAGTAGTCTACTCCTCGTCCAGTTTGATTGTCTCTCAATTTTTGTGTCGCTTGGGTATGTAATTTTATACTCTTATTAATATATATGTCGCCTGTTGTTTTTCAAAAAATAAAAATAGTGTTCCCTTCAAAAAAATTTAAAAATAGTGAATGATAAACTAGTTGATCAAGAACGGTAGGCTCACACACACTTTTCTATGATTCATGCAACTATATTTACATATTTTTCTATACTAACATATGATTTACTCTTTTTTTTTCTCTTTTTAAGTTAATAGTCATGAGCTAGCAAGTTTAACTATATGTATTGTTAACAAATGCCCTTATAATCTTGTTCGTAGTCTGGATTACTATAATCTAGTTGGGATCTAAACACGGACGAGTCATGAACTGGCATGGGCACGCATCCCTTTGTATTAATATAAGGGGTGTAGTGAGCTCTTCTTTTTTGTTTGTTAAAATTTTCATATGTCCTTATGTTTTGGGAGTAGGAGTAGGAGATAAATATTGCTGAGAAATAGTAAACTTCGTGAAAAGTACTACCATTCTTTCAGGATTTTCTCTAAACAATAACTTACTGTATGGTGTAAGAGGTACTGCCTTTTGAAATTCCTTGATCTTTTTGGACACATTAGGA
Organism: Hyparrhenia diplandra; assembly: GCA_015847255.1. NCBI lineage: Eukaryota > Viridiplantae > Streptophyta > Magnoliopsida > Poales > Poaceae > Hyparrhenia > Hyparrhenia diplandra. Next base: position 177,358 of record JADLZK010006962.1, on the reverse strand, counting down.
CGCGTGAGTTAAAGACCCACCAGTTTCATTTTCTTATACTACATATCATTATTCAGGAGATGTAATTGGCATAGATACTGTAATACTATATGAAGCATGCAGAATCAACCACACAAAGTCAAGTTGCTACAATACAAAGTACACAACGACACCGCCGGATCTTCTGTTCACAGCTAGTTCATGTTCATGGTTGTCTTGATTATATATGCAGCGGCTGTCACTCTGCGCTTCTTCTTCGTCGTCATCTTCTTCTACCAGTTGGATATCTTCATGCCAAGATCCTTCTGGGCGAAGGCGACGAGGTTCTCGATCTCGGAGTCGTCGAGGAAGCCGCTGTTATTCTTGTCGGCCTGTCGAAGCGCGCGGCCGCTCCTCCAGGTGGTGAACCAGCCGCGGCGGCGGCGCAGCGCCTCCCGGAGCTCGTTCCGGCTGATCCGGCCGTCGCCGTCGGTGTCGAACTGCTTGAGCCACTCCTTGAACTCCTCCAGCGTCATGTCCTCGCGGGTGGAGGCGACGCCCCGGATCGCCATGGGTGGAACTGGAACTGGCAGCTCGATCGCGCTCTGCAACCTCAAGAGTGAAGCTCAAGGCTCATCTATCAACGACTCCTTTTATATATAGTGGGGGACGATGGAATTATTCGCTGCTATCTGCAGCAGCCAGCATAGCCCATTGGCTGTCAAGTTGGTGGTGGAGGCGTTTATCTCGCTTTACTACTAGTCTGCAGCAGCATCGGATCCTTGCGTGCAGGCACACATGTGCTTCACACACATTATTTGATTCTTTTATTTCTCTTTTTACTGATAAGCTGAGTGAGAAAGGGCATCGCTTTTCCTCTCTTCTTATGTGGAGGCAGGCCAAGCTTGGACTTGGAGTAGTAACCTGCATTCTGCTTGCGAGATCCGGTTGAGTGCTATGATCCAAAATCCAAGCAGGTTGCAGGCTTCAGGCTTGATCGATCTTGGCTAAAGAGTGATGCCTCCGTGAACATCTTCTCTCTTTCAGTCCTACACTGAATCTCCTGGTGGTGCCCATTTTTGTGCTGTCTGCAATAACTTCTACGGCATCCTTTTGAAGAATATATATTGGCGGATCCTCCTTTGCATAAGAAAAAAACTATTGTCTTGCAAGTTTCTTATCTGCGCATCCCGGTCATGATCAATGATTTTTTTTGCAACGAATGGATGGGTGTTCTCTGCGTGGGTCCTTGTAAAGAAACAAGATGGAGAATAGGATCTTGGAAAGATTGGTCCTGATCGTGGGAGAGGTTACTTCAAGTGGGACGGTACCAGATTACCTTCTTGGCGCAGCACGATGGAGATCCTGATTCGTTGAATGACTAGGCAGAAAAGGGAGATTTTTAGTGCAACAAAAGTCCAAGACAATTCACAGTTTTTATAGTCAGACAATGATAAAATTACATGTTGTCTGAAGAACAGAAAAACTCAAGACACCTATATAAAATATAAAAGAAGAAGTGGACAGAACAAGATAAGTAAAGTAGGGTAGGAGAATTCTAGCACAGTGGCAGATGTATCTATCAACATTAGAAAGGTATGTAACTATCTCACTCCAAAGAGTTCAGGTTTCAGGAGAATCATTACAGAATAAAATACGGCTACACCTACACTGGACTGCAAGACATGAACAATTTCTTCATGGAGACCTACTAATAAGTTACCAAAAAATCATATAAACGTATTCCAATATGTCCTACCGTGTTTTTATACCGACAAAAATTAAATTACACTTTCACCAGATGGCAAGCTTAAAAAAAGCTATTTGCAAAGAAGACCGGGCAAAAAAATCAGCTTATTACACCAATGTACAGCAATGTGACTGACAAAGTCCCAGGTGTCTTGGATCATGACGTCTGTGCCCGGTTCTTCCTGGATAGAACCGAGCCCATCCGAGGGAACAGCGATTTCTTCCTCTGCGTCTTTTGGTTTGGAACAAGGCCCTCGTAGGTACTTTCCGACATCTGTACCTTGGATTCCTGCTCATTGTGGTATGGATCCTTCTGTTCAACAAATACTCTAGATGGACCATTCAAAGGATTCACCGCACGTTTCGTGGATTCATGAGCTTTGCGGCGCTGCTCATGATCAGCTCTCCATTTCCTCAGTTCCTGCTCCGCACCAAGTTTCCCTTCGTTCGCCCTCCCGGCTCTCTCCAAAGCAATTTCAAGCGCTTCCTTCTTCTCATCCATTTCCTCGGATGCTTCTTTTAGTCTCTCCAGGTTCCTTGCTTCTGATTCCTTTGCCGACACTACATGTGCCAGTGCTTCTGCTACCTTCTCACTCGCCTGTTCTTCGGCTTCATGTGCTCTCTTGCTGAGTTCATAGTACTCACTTAGAGGAAGCACCACTCGTCTCGGAGAATCTGCAGTGTCTCTTGCCTCTTTGCTTTCTAGCAGAGCTTGAACCGACTCGCGTGCTAGCCTCTCTGATGCTACGGACGCTTCTGCTTCTTTCACAACAGCAGATAACCTTGTCTCTGCTGCAGCTGCAGCAGCCTTGGTTTGCTTGAATGCCTCCTTGGCCTTCCTCAGCTCCTCATGAGCTAAATGAAGTGCTACCCTGGCGTCCTCAGCCTCCTGAGTCGCTTGCTGTAAAACCATGGGAAGCTCCACCACCTTTTCTTCGGCCTCTGCTTCCTTAGATCTAACAGACTCTATCTCTTGTTTCGTTCGGTTGAGCTCAGATTCTAGTGAAGAAACAGCAACGGATGCCATAGCCTCCCCCTGTTGCAACGCGACAAGTGAAGCTTTCTCGTTGTCCAGTTCTGATCTGAGTGTCATGGCAGCAAATCTTAGCACGTTGGCCTCAGCCTTTGCCTTCTCAATGTCTGCTTTGACCTCCTGAAGTTCTTTCTGCTTCGATGCTAGAGCTTCCTTAACTGAGTTGCTAATGTGTTTAGAATCTTCAGACTCATGCTCTTTGAAAACTCCTTCAGCTTCTTCAGTCAGTTTCTTTACCATGTAGGAAGACAGCTCTGAATTGAGGCTAAGCAGCTTGCGCAAATTTGCATCAATACTTAACTGCATATCATTATTGGACTCAAGCTTACTGTTTAGTTGTTCCAGCTCCTCTTGTGCCTGATGCAACTCTCTCTCCCAGGCAATGCAATCCTGCTCTTTCGCTAATGCTGCACTGATCCTGCGTTCCTCTGCTTCATGATGTGCAGCATGGGCCAACTCAAGAGACCCTTTAGACGCAATCAATTCTAATGTCAGTTCCTCAACTCTCTTCTCAATATCCTTCCCTGCAGATATGACCTCTTCTGCTCTTTTGATTGCTGTGTCTCTTTCATCTATCAGGGCAGCATACTGTTCGTTTACTGACGTCAACTCCTCTTTTATTGACTTAAGTTCAGCAACGGCCTTTTCATACCTTTCTTTGGCGACTTCCATTTGTGTCCTAGCTATCGCACTAGCTTCATCAGCTACTCCATGCTCAATCTCTTGAGCCCTGAGTTGTGCAAGCTCAGAGTCCTGCTTTGCCTGAGCTTCTTCAGCCTGTAATTTCTCCAGGTGATGCTTAAGCTCCTCAATAAGCCTCTTAGTGTGCTCTAGCTCATCCACAACTTGAGATTTAGCCCTTTCAGCAGCTTCTAGTTCCTCCTTGCAAAGTGGAATTTCTGTTCGAATCTTTTCTAGTTCAGGTTGTATGAGCTTGTGTCTCTGCATGCATGAAAGAAAATCCTTTTTAAGTGATCTACTGTATGGTAAAAAGAATTGAAAATGTAAAACACAGTTTCAGTTCCATAACTAAAGCTCTGTGATCTATATGTGGTGTTAATTTATCAAGAAGTACCTCGATCATCTGAGCTTTGTGAGCTTTCCAATCAACAATTCCTCCAAACTTGGTGACAGCTTCTTTAACAGACTCAAACGGTGCAGCAGTGTCAATAAGACCTCTATATGGACTTTCAGGTGGTGTTTCTGAATCTTGTTTCATTTTCAGCTTCGTAACTGTACCAGTCTGATGGTGTGTATCATCTTCTTTAGGTTTCATGTCATCCCTTAGCATAGATCCGGCACCATTTGAGACATTTACAGGCACACCGTTCACTTCATTTGTGTCTACTGAAGAAGGATAATCTGCCTTATTATTTGTTGAGCTTATGTATGCCTCAGTTGGTCCTGAATTAGACAGTATTTCAGGAGCTGTATCAGAAGGCGCATTTGATTCCGCAATGTCTTCTGTTAGATCAGGAAGCCTCATTTCTAGGACCTGTAAAGATGAATCCAAACTATAAGCAGAAACTATATGCAGAGTAGAGTTTTCAGTTTCTGCTTGTGCTGACTTCACCTCAAGTCCGCTTGGCCCCTCATGATCGCTATGTCCAGGAACTTCTTTGGCTGCAGGAGGAGTTGGTAAATCTGCTGAAATTTCTGAACTTCCTGTTGGAGATGAAGATGCATTTGCAGAAGGGTCTTTTGAGTTACTCTCTCCAGTGGCATACGTTGATTCCATTTCTTAACCTTTTCCAGGCCGCAATTGGTTTGCTCCTACATATTATTTTGCAAACAAAACGAAAAAAATCAGGTAAATAAAACATGATAGCAGCACATATCCAAGTACTAAAAGGTCACAAAATGTACAGTCTTACGCATCATGGTCTTATCATGACTTCATGAGAAGTAGCATTTTTGTAACGTACTTTTAAGTGGACTAAAATTAAATATTAGGGAAACTGTTAGTGTTTGCCAGATTTTTAATTCAGAGTCAGTTCTATCAATGTCATCAGTGGTGCATAAACAACACAAGTGTGCTAAATAAGAAAAACACTCATCCTAACTGGATATGCAATGCCACGTCAGCCTGCAAAGCAGAATCCACTCTTGCACGCAGTAATCATTGACGCACCTGAGATTAAATCATCATTGCGTCTGCAATTATTCAGCTACTACTATTGCAGCGAAGATTTCTCTTTGCATTACCTAATTCATCTTTCCTAAGTCCTAACAAACAAAAGCACATGTCCAGACAAAACCTAACCATTTTCCTAACACCTAACAATCTAAAAGTGGAACGAAAATGCAGTACCGGGCCAGGTTGACCCATCAACACCATTATTCTTACTTGCCAGCAATAATGTGGGAAGTCTCCACATAGTTCAAACTATATTAAACTATATCTGAATTGAATATTTGTCATCCATAGAAGTCCGGAGCTAAATTGTAAGTTTGTGGCCTGTAAGTTTCTGGATGCAGATTAAACACGTGTATCCAAGAAAAATACAAAACTACCAAAGGGACCACCATATCTCTAACTAACAAGATGAAACATTAAACGTGTGTTACTGAACTGGTTAATCAAAAGAGTTCACTGTGAGAGAGAAGGGCGGAGACCTTCTCATCATCTTCTTCCACACAAAACATCATGAAGGCGAAAACTTTTGTCCCCTGCTCGCTATTCATAGCACCTATACAATCGAACCAAGTACTCCCCATACATGAAGACGAACTGAACTACAACTCCACAAGGAGAATGAAATATCATATCTTTCTTAGTTTGTACCATTGGTCCCTATGAACAAAAATCCGACAAAGTATAGTCTCTGTTCAGAGCTAGAAGTGAGGAACCTCCCTGCAATTCTCGATCCCCAAGAGAAGAGCGCAGAGAACCTGAACCAAGACGAAACGCCTGAACGGGAACGGAAACAGAAACAGAGAGCGATTCCTACCAGTTTTCATCCAATCCAAACAAGACGAAGAACACACCCGGGTACAACAGACAGAGAAAACGGACACTCGCGGGTTGCAGCGGGAGGGGCGATGCGAAACTCACCTCAACTCAACTCAATGGCGCGGAGGAACTTCCGTGCGGGCGAAGCGAGCGAGAGCCTCCTTTTGCGCCGATTTAGATCTCCGCGCTTCGTGCTCGCGATTGATTTTTTCCTTCCTTTTTTGCTGTTTATTCTGAGGGGAGGGAGGGGGAGGCAAGGGGGCGTACGTGTGTATGCTGCTCAGTTTGTCTGGCTCACGACTTCGCTGGTCGGCTGGACACATGTGATTACTGAGAAGTGGATTGGACTGCTTTTGCATAAAAGGCCTCAATCTCTACAGAAATTACACGTGTATCTACAGAAGTATTTTCTCAATCTCAAAGAGAAGAGGCAAATTTGTTGCTGCTCTAAATGAGACGATTTTTTAGTACAGTTGTGTTTGAAGACTACATACCGGAATCCATATAAGGCCTTGCCATGTTCTAGAAATCCCCATGATTCCTGCTCAAACGGACAGGCCCTAATAAGGTTGCAGACAGGGAGGGCATGCCTAAATTTCATGGGTGTTTAGTTGAACCCAAAAATTTGCCAAAACTTTTTGTATATGTTTTGTGTATATATATTTGTGTAGGAAAAAGAAGAAAATAAGCCAAACGAATGTCCTATCAAGAATTCGTCAGCAAGGCACATCAACATGAGGTGGCGGCAACAAAATTCACACTAAGTATTTATGGTTCATATGGAGCGCAAACATGGGTTAGTTTTCCAAAGGACAAACTAGGGTTAGTTTGTCCTTGTCAAAATACCAAATTTCATAACAAATAATATTATTGTTTTCCATTTGCTAAACGGGTGTTAGATTTGTGAATAAAAAATTCAGTGTCGAATGTTCTAAATAGTGGATACCCAGTTGCATAACAAAATTTCTAGGCCCGCCATCATATTTCATATTGAAAAATATAAAAAATTCATGTTCAGAATTTTGGATACCCCATGGTCAAAATCTTGGCCCAACACTGGTTGTTGTAGGAGTGCATTTATCTCTCTCAACTTCAATAATAAATTTCTTTGTGAAACATAAGAAAAATGCCTATTTGCTAGCAAGTGGTTGTCCTTGATAATTTTTCTATGGCGCGCCATGTATGGCTTGGAAGTTGCCAGTGACAGAGCTAGGGGAGGGGGCAAGAGCCCCCTAAGCCTCTACATTTTCATGTAAATTTTTTAATTTTGGATATTTCTTTAAAAAAAGTATTGCACTCCCTCCCCTAAATATAAAGAAAGAAAGAATACATTTACGCTCTTAAATCTTGGTCGCCGGATTCCAAATTGTTAGATTTGTGAATAAAAAAATCCAAAGTGTCGAATGTTCTAAATAGTGGATACCCAATTGCGAAACAAAATTTCTAGGCCCGCCATCATATTTCATATTTAAAAAGAAAAAAAATTCATTCATGTTTGGATACCCCATGGTCAAAATCTTGGCCAGCATTGGTTGTAGGAGTGGATATCTCTCTCTCAACTTCAATAATAAATTTCTTTGTGAAACGTAAGAAAAATGCCTATTTGCTAGCAAGTCGTTGTCCTTGATGAATTTCCTATGACGCGCCATGTATGGCTTGGAAGTTGCTAGTGATAGAAAACAACAGGCCTACGAAAATCAATTGTCTACCCTCATGAAGCAATGAGAAAAGCTAGGTGTTGATGAAAGCATCTATTTCCCTATAATCACCGACGTTGGTATTTGCCTACACCCCATTCTATGAAAAAAAACTCCTACAGTCTAGGGTTTGGGCAAGAGCCCCCTAAGCCTCTACATTTTCCTTTGTTACATTGCCGCTCTTAAATCTTGGTCGTTGGATTCCTGTCCGAATGCGGATCCACTAATGTTTCTCCTCTATACACAGTTTTACCAAACCAATGGATGTTGAAGTACTACAATTTCCAAATGGAGCCCACGGAAAATCGAGTATGCCTTGTCCCAAGTGAAACATTTTGCATCTCGATAAACTTAGCCACACCCCCACCTAAGACACGACAAGGGGTGGTGCGAAAATGAAGTTGACATCTCAAAACCTACAAATTACGAGGCGCGAAATGGAAAGTTTCCAGCAGCCATCATCCTCATGAGATTTGATTCCATTCCTGTCCAGTACTAGCTCTCGCGCCAGTCCGGTGGAGGGGGCAACCCCGTCCATGTTCAAATACTAATTTCGAAGCGCCTCCCCAAAGCGGGTGTGGTGATGCTGTGAATCTGTTACTGGACGAGGCAAGAAACCAAAGATTCCAGCTGCGTCTTCAAGGACGGCGCCGAGTCGGTCGCCATCGCCAAACAAAACCTCCCGTCCCTTCTCCTCGGACTCCTTTTCACGTGGGACCCGGGAGCGACCCGCGACCGGGACCCTTTGGGGCCATGGGCTCATCAACGTTGATTGTCTTATACAAAATCATTGTTTAGCCTATACACATAAGAGATTAGGTTTAATCTCCTACGCAGCCATCAGATCCTCCCGGGCTTATAGAAAGTTCTTTTGTCCACTACTACTCCTTTGTTTTTCGTCGCCAATCCTTTTTGTGATTACAGTACTACTACGTTTCTCTTCTATACCCAATTTTACATATACAATTTTATGAATTTCACTATTTGAAAATGGAGTAAGTAGAAAATAGAGTATGCCTTGTCACAAGTGAAACATTTTGTAAACCATAAAGCGTCACCCCCACCAAAAAGGTTGACATCTCAAAACCCACAAATTACGAGGCGCGAAATGGAAAGTTTCCAGCAGCTTAACGATCGGCTAGATTTGATTCATTCCTGTTCTCACGCCAATCCAAACCCCATCCACTAATTAATTCCTCCCCAAAGCAGGTGTGGTTTGTGGAGTGGACGAAGGAAAGCACAGGATTCCAGCTGCGTGCGAGGACGGCGCCGAGTCGGCGGTCCATCCTGCCGTCCGCTCACGAAACGGACGGCGCGCGTGGGGCCGCGGGAGCGACCCGCGACCGGGACGTTTTGGGGCCATGGAGCCCGGTGGACGGTTCCGTGGTCGTGGTGACGCTTGTACGCTAGCGCGAGTTGGCGTCCACGCTGCTCGGCGCTCCGGGTACGCAGGCTAAACGTACCCAACTGTTACTGTGGCCCTGTTTGATCCCTCTAACTCCGCTCCAACTGGTTTCTAAACTGTGTACTATCTCTACAGGTTTTTAATAATAAATCTATTTAATCATTTGACTTAATTAAACCATATCTCTGTCCGGATTTAGTGTGATAAGCTACCTCTTCCACTTAGATAAGATGGGAGTTATTGCTAATTGTACAGGTTCTATTCTAACTTCTTTCGTCTGCTGCTGCTTTAACTACGAGAGTATATAATCGTGCGTCCGCGTGTATAATATAAGCAAAAGAAAGTCCTAGGCCGCAGGGTTTTTATTGGTCTGCTGGCCTGGCGGACGGGGAAAGAGACGTGCGTGTGCTAGGTGTGTGATCGTAGTGAATGCGTCACCTAAGCCACCGCATACGTGGGAACGTCGAGTAATGGCCCGGATCCAGACGTCTCGCCGGAAGATGAGGATCTCCGACTCCGACGGTGCAAGTACAACCATCATATCTCCCGCGAGAATTCCACGTACTATACTATACGATATACAAAGTTGCACTTTTGGTTGGAGTTGGATTGTTACAACCTTCCTCGTATGTTTTTACAGGCAGAAATGGCAGATCATCAGGCAGCAGCAGCAGCCAGGCGGCGCGCATGCAGCACATGGTTCCCGCCAGCGTGAGTGGCTTCAGACAGCGTCATTAGCCGCTGGTAAACATGTTCCCGTCCCCAGCCAAAAAGACTTGTTGCAGTAGAGCAGAGCGGCAGGACGAGCCAAATAATTGCGTGGCAACAGCGACGCGGCACTGGAGCGGGGACGTGGACGCAGACGGGAACTGGCGCGGCGCGGCCGCGCGGGCCGACGACATCGACACGGACGCCAACGGACGGGTGGCCACCGCGGAGTCCGCGTGCTCCTGCCCCGACCCGATCGAGGCCCCCGAGCAGAGGCCGCGCTGCCGCCGGGCCACCACCACCGCAGGTCGGGCTCGGGCGGGGTCCCGGCCTCTCCTCCTCCTGTGCCGTGCGTGCGCAGAAGCGACAGCGCCTTTTCAGAGAGTCTGGCGTTGGGCGCCTCGCGCCTCGGCTTTCCACTCCGACACCGCGGCAGGAAAAGAAGCGGAATGGAGCCTGTAGCCTTTCCTTGGACGTTGGTGTTTGGCGTAGCTGCCTGTCCTCGGCGGGCCTTCTTGTTCCTTGGGGTCCTGGCGCGGTCGGCAGATCTGGTGGCCCGCACGGCCACGCCGCGAAAGCGGCCCAACGGATTCATTCGCGGGGCAGCAGGGCCATGGTAGGCGCGGCGCCGTTGTTGTGTCCACTGTTGAGCTGCGCGCCGCTCTCGCCCCGGTTGGTTCATCGCTCGCTCATTTATATTGGCAGTGACCATGAGCCCAGTGACCGTTGCGAGTTTAAACGTTTATTAAACGTTTAAAACACACTCGAGCAATCAGTCTTGTCCACCTGAAAGGCTGAAACGATCAATCTTGTTATCCATACGGATGATCCTCAACCGACGACAGGATAGCCCAGGTTTGTTGCGGGGTCGATCGCCAGACCATAGCTACCACTACCATAATACCAGCTCAATTTTTTTGAGCATTAATACCAGCTTAACTGAACAGCCAAGCAACTGATGACATCTTTAGCGTTCTGAAAACGGGTCCAGCAGTCCACAACCAGAGTCCACAGAGCTGAACTACTACAAGTCTAAACAACAAGCATTTTATTTTATTGGATGGAAATGGTGGGGCAGGAGCAGGATCCCTTCCCGAACCTGTATCGATAGAGCAGGAATGGTACCACAAACACGAACTGTTTCCATCTCACTTGGCTTAATTGCGCATGTTTGCAACCACACGATAGATGGAAGAGCCGAATATCTGGTGTATATGTTTCCCCAGGTTAAAACCAAACCTCATTACTAGATAGCAACGAAATTACAGAGTTTCAGATGTTCGCAATATCCACCGCATAGATGCCACAAAACTTCCACGCTCCTGAACAGAGGTTGATGGAGAAACTTAAAACCTATACCTCCCACCAGCATAAACGGCTGGTTATTGAACTTTAACAGAAATCCGGTGCATATATAGAAGTTACAACATTGAAGTAAGCACAGCAAGAGTTTAGAAAAAGGATAAAACCTAAACAGATCACAACATTATTGTTCATAGTAATTACACCAGTCAATAAAGCACACGCCCGGTGGTCATAAACCAACTGACAGTGTCAAGGACTCACAAAAGATACACCTAGTAACCATAGCTAGTCTTCCTCATCATCCTGATGAACTCGTCAAAGTCTATCTCACCGTCACCTGTGACAATCCAGAAATCACGTTAAATTACAGCTCGTTAACTTGAAAAATGAGGGTCTTTCAAGTTTGCGTGCAAAGAAATTAAGATGGCATAGCACAGCTAACCATTTCTATCCGCCTCTTGCACCATGTCTTGGATCTCATCGAGGGTGAGATTTACACCCAGCTCTTTAGCAATCCTCTGGATGTCAATGTTAGAAATTTTTCCCTGTATGGACAATAAAACATACTTTTAAGAGCTACCATAGCCTTGTCCAAGCCTCCGAGGGATTACTCATGTTTAGAATATGGTACAGATGCAAAGAAGTGTTTTGTGTTCTTATCTCAATCAATTCCATTAAAGCTCAAGGGAAGACATACTACTAGCATTTTACTCTCAGAACACCAGGAGACATAGGATTGAAAATTGTGTAAGCATCCATTATTCATCATCTTCAATTTGAAAACCCCTTGGGTGATTGTTGACTAGAGAAGTAAATCTAGTAGCTTATTGTCTAATAGGAGGTTGATAATTGACATACTTGAAAAGATAAGGCACGCAAAATGGTAGTGCAGTTCAATCATAGAAGAGAGCATGTGCTGAAGAAAAGAGGGATGATGCTTTACATTTCCATCTTGGTCAATAATCCGGAATGCTTTTGAAAGCTCCTCTTTACTATCCCTCTCTCCGATTTTGGCAGTCATCATGTGCTCAAACTCCTCGTAGTCGATCGCTCCACTGCCATCTTTGTCAACATCAGCAATCATTTGCCTAATTTGCTGCATTATCCAGAAAACGAGTAGGTGTTATTTCAAGGAATTTTGGACAGCACATGGGATGTGGTTCCATATTTGCATGTGCTCAAACACAGAAATGAGAATATGAAATAATAATGTGGGTCTTATTTTCACGAGGGGCATAATATATCATGGACAGGACAAATTCATTTCATCAGCAAGCTAACTTCTAAAGAAATATGACAGATAGGGACGCTAAAAGATATGCTCAGAAAGTCAGAAGGAAGCGGTCACTGCAACAATATCAGCAGGAACAGAAGGAAAAGCTCAGTGCAACAATATCAGCAGGAACTCCCTCACTACTTAACATTGTGCTCATTCTAGGACTGGTTATGCAAGATTGCAATATCAATTCACTTAACATAAATGGAAGGAGCAATAGCAGCATCCTTTGTCATAGGATTGTTGAGGAACAAGACAACTATAATGCACTTTCTAAAGAATGGAGAATATGCTCTAAAGCAAAGGATGTGCTACTAGGACGAATAATACCTCTTCAGTCATCTCAAATCCCAAGGCTCTGTAAACAAAATAAATAACTTCAGAGGCCTAGTTGCAGATTGGCTATTAAAATGAGAATGGTTATGCCAGCCTTACCTCATGGCAACATTCAGCTCTTTTGCATCAATGGTTCCTGTGAGATAAGTATGCTAGTAAGATATCAACAGTTCCAACACGAGGAGAGCAATACTGTAATTGAAAAATGGAATTGGCAAACCCTAAAGAAAATTTTCGGTACCAGAGTTATCTGTATCAAACAGATCAAATGCTTCCTTTATTTCCTGCTTCTTCTGCTGCGTCAGGCCATGAGGGCGAGCTCTAGGCCTGTCCCTCCTGGTCTGCCCCTTGGCAGCAGACTACAAATTTCACATGTCACAAGTGAGATCAACGATCAAGTCATCACAAGAATACTAGAATCCACAGTTTGAAACGATTCATCCTAGTATAAAAAATTAAAAACAAAACTGAACCTAATGGTTTTAGGCGGACATGTTGCAACCAGTGGGTGGGTGGATCTAGTCGTGGACATGAGTGTACGTATGCACCGATAAATTTTGCGAAAAATATAAAGAATTGAAGCTAGCGGCCTGCAATTGTGTCAGATCCGAATACAAATAGCTTACATTAGGGTTCAGGGGGAGCAGTTTTACACCGCGGGGAGGGAAAAGGGCATTAAGGTTCAGAGAGATCGGTTTTACACAGCGTGGAGGGGAAAGGGGCGGGCGTACCTGGTTGAAGCTCATCGCCGGCGATGGTTTCTACGAAGACCTGGTGTAGGGTGGCGCTGCTCGCCCAGTCGTCGCTGGCTAGAGAGAGCGCTGCAGCTGCGAGTTGCGTGAACGGGAGGGGGAGACTCAGAGGCGGAGGGGCGGGGACGCGTGAAATGGGGAACGGAGCCGAGATCGGACCTTCGGGTGAACGCAACTGGCGAGGGCTATTAGCAGGCCTTGGCAGGCTTCAAGCCCAACTAGTGCAAAAAAATTCAAACGCGTTGCATTTAGGATCCTGCTATTACAATTTAGGTCAAAAACTAAAAATTTAATTAGTTTTTCCATCTTGTTGCGAAGACTACAGGCTGAGACTTTGGTGGACTCGATATTATTTATAGAGCTGTGAGCAAAATAGGTGAAATTAGGATCCATTCATAACTCCATGCGCAAAGGCGCCGGCGAGTAGCCATCCCTCAACGACACACCACCTAACTACTGGATTCACAAAAAACATATTACATATAAAAGGGATGTTGCGACCAAAGAGGAGCGAAACCTAAACACTTTCGTCTCGCGCCTCCAATCATTTGCCTAATTGGCGAATAGTAGGTCTCCATGGCGTTTCTTGTCGGCGGCGGCGGGCGGCAAAGCGGTGTGGAACTCATCGAAGGAAGCCGTGTCGGCTCTTGAGTCACGAACACCATAGGCCGAGCTTGTTCATCAAACCTTCCGTGCTTGTGCTGGCTTAGGCTCCCTGAACTTGCTCTTGGCCGCGAGCCTCGCACTCCTCTTTGGCACTAGTTCCTCGTCATCAAGGTGTCTAATTCATTTCATCGTCACCCTAGCTTTGGCGTAGAAAGAAGAGGCTCGGCAGGGGAGCCTTGAACTAGATGAACTGCTCAGAAAGTGACAGAAGGAAGCGTCGTCGGTGCCTCGGCAATATGCGGCCATCAACAGAAGGACCAATCGCTCCAACAAGGATTGGATCACCCCAGGAACTCCCCTCGGCCAGCGGACGGGCATCGGGCTCATTCATTTGCCATGAGCAAGATTGCCTCCTTCTCCCACCTCAACATCGGACGCCCATGGAAGGGGGCGGTAGCAGTAGCTCATGCTCATGCGGCAAGACAATTATAATGCGAAGGTTCGAGAATGGAGCAATCTCCCCATCTTCAAAGGATCTTCCACAAATGGTGTGCCTCGTGATCATCCCTCAAATCCCAAGGCTCTGGGAAACCAAAATAAATAATACCATCAGAGGACAAGTAGCTCTGCGGCTATTAAAATGAGAATGGACGAACTCAGCCCGGCCTCTATGGCAACACAAATCTCGGACCACCAATCGGTTCCTGTGAGCTCGTATGCTAGAGGAGCAAGAAGCTACCTTCAGTTCAACGCAACACGAGGCGGAGGTTGGCTCTGTAATCTGAAAAATGGAATTGGCAAACCCAAAGAAAATTTTCGGTACCAGAGTTATCTGTATCAAACGGTGGGATTGCTTCCGGTATTTCCTGCTTGCACTCCTTCTGCGTCAGGCCATGAGGGCGAGCTCTAGGCCTGTCGACACCGGCTGGTCGTGGCCCGTTGGCAGCAGACTGAAACAACGACCGACCAAGTCGGGCAAGGCGGATCAACGATCAAGTTCATGGCCGTCGGCGAATACTCAGAATCCGACAGTTTGAAACGATTCATCCTAGTATAAAAAATTGAAACAAAACCCTGAACTGTTGCGGACCAAGGCGGATGCACGGCCACACGCTCGGGTGCATGTGCAGCGGGGTGGGACGGATCCCCAGCAGGCTTGCGGGGTACCCTCCGCAATGGCGGCCGGATGCGACGCAGCCCCGCAAGCCATGCGAGCGACCTCGAGGTACGACCGGCGGCCGGCAGCAGGAATGGGCTCGGACTCGTCGTCGGAGCTCCCAGCGGAATCAGCCCAGCGCCTCGCCTTCGAGCGGCCCACGGAGCACCCGCCCGGATGGAAGGGCGCCGCGTGGGGTGAGAGGACAGACGGATTCGGCTGCTTCCCGGTTGAAGATGGTGGCGGCACAGTGGTGGACGGGGGCGTCGGGGAAGGAGGCACGGTGTCCTCGTCATCGACGCCGTCAACCCCGCCGAAGTCGTCCATGACGATGGCGGCCGCGACAGAGTCCAAGGAGGGCGGCGGCGTGCGTGAACCAGCCGGCGGGGGTGAGCCCGTCAGCTTCCCCGGCGTCGGCGTCCTCGGTGGTGCGGCGACGACAGAGTCCCAGGCGGGCGGCGCGCAGGAACCGGCCGCCGGGGATGAGCACGCCCGTGCCCGACACGGACTCGCGGCCCTCGATGCGCCACCACAGGAAGGGGCCGCGACGAGCAGGCGGTCGAAGGAGGCCGCGAAGGCCGGCGCCGACTCAAAGAAGTGGCACCTTCCAGCGTGTAGGGCGCGCCGAGGGACTCCGGAGGACCTCCACAACCCCCATGGAAGGATAGATCAGGAGAAGGCGAGCTCGGATCTGTGCTTGGAGGGGACGGGGAGGCTGCTGGGGTGGAGATCGGCAGAGGCGGGCCGACGGCGACGCCGTCGCCGCGAGCGCTCGAACAACGGTCGGGTGGGTGGTTGGGGTCCATTCTCGCCTCGCGTAACTACTTCACGCACTCGTATATCGAGACTCTTGTTCCCTGGAACCCCTTTCTGTTTGCAAGAAATCTGGGTCCTCTAGCAAGCAGGAGTCAACCATCCAAAGTTTAAGGACAGTTTGGTTCCTTTGCTCAGCCACTGGATACCGAGCGGGCTGACGAATTTTTCTTTGTTAGAGAGACCAGCAGTCCAACAACAACAACAACAACAACAACATACTTTTAGTCCCCCTGCTAGTTGGGGTGAAGGCTAGAAGATGAAAACCCATATGAAACAAAGACAAAAAGAACGTAAAAAAGACACAAGACAAAGGATAAAAGACAGGGTAGATAGAAAAAGAAAACAAAGTCATGGTTCGAAGATCGCGTTAATAAAGCCTCCAAAGTTCCCTATCCAAAGCTAAAGAGACCAGCAGTCCAAATATTATCAAAATTTGGTTGAATTGAAAAACGAGGTAAAGGTTGCCCAAGCGAGTGAGGCAAACTTGGAGAGCGGAACAACCAAACGTGTTTGAATTTCTGATATGATAGTAAACCAAAATGTAGATGTGACGTTAACCAAGATAAGAAAGCACTCCATTTACTGGTTACAGCACCAAACACAGAACATATGAAATTTTATTTTCATACCAGGGTCACTCAAAACACAACAAAACCATCAACTGCCTCAAATCAATCTAAGCTAAATTGAACGTGCTACTTTGACTTCCAAACCAGAATAAAGAGGGTAAGCTAGTTTATCTTACAAACTTGTACTGCTTGACTTTCTCTCTCTGATTCAGTTACTACCAGGTGAGTGTGTTAGTCAACTCCATATGTGATGTGGAAGTGCGCGGACATTGCATTATCCTTTTGGTCCATGATCCTTGCAGTTGCCAGAGGGGGACCCAGCTTCAACATCAACTAATCCAGCACACATTTTTGATGATGCACTGCACTTATCACTATTTTTGTCACTCACATCAAGGCCGCCCACCTGATGGGCTTCTGCCTTCACAACCAGAACGACCTATTGACAATGTGATGTTGAGTAAGAATGTTTTCATAAAACATAGAACAATGTCAGAACACAACTAAAACGTACACTACACTTATGGCCAATTACCTGATGATCCCTCATACCATCAGCAGATTTCAGTCGCTTTTGGTTGCATCCTCGTCGTGATTTTTCAGTCCCTTGGGTCTCCTCATCAAAATTCTGATCCGACCCCTCTGAGTAAATGCACGAGTAGTTCTCTTGTAAAAATCTGGCCATGTCACTCAAGTAAATGAACTCAATACCTTTAAATATTTTGTATTCAGAGTCTGGATGTGAAGAAACACATGGCATAACTCCCAAGGTGCACTTCTACTGGCCAGATCTCAGAAACATAAGAAAACAAGACACTAAGCAAGATGATGCCTTTTTTTCGAACCCACATATTTTAACAATGCTAATGGCTTATACTTGAACAAAGTCAGGCAGAGAGCCTAGGAAAATGTTTTCTTCTTAATAAAAAGCATATTTGGGGAAATCAATTGTTGCTTTGTTTTGCAATAATCTCATAGAAGACAATCAAAATTTGGAAATAGTTTTATTCCTTTATGGAGTAACTACAGATCGATATGTGACAGCATCTGCAAAAGGACATACAATAGATACCCCCTTACCTGCGCTTCTGGAAGGTGAAAGCCTGTGTTTGCCAACATAGCACGTGGAAGCTTGTCCTGGGCTTGCTTCCCTTGCATGGGAAGTGGCTTCTTCCACCGGATCAGTGGTTGACGCATTATCTTCCATGGAACGAACTTTTTCATCTTGCTGATTTCCACAACAGGAAGGTGACTCGACATGCTCAACCTTTATGCACGACTTGACTTTGTCAACCTCAACTATGGCACAACATCCCTGCTGCATCATACAAAAATATATTTTACAGCTGCTTCCTTCCATTTTCTGTCAATTAATGAGGAAATATAGCCTTTGCCTATACCTGATCAGGTGTAGTGTTTTTAACAATTTCCTTAGATGATTTCATACGCCTACGAAATCTTGGAGAGCGATTGAACAGTCCCTTAACACTGCAACCACTTTCATGTAATTGGTGCACAAATGTTTCTTCCAATAATTGAAGATAAAGCATGTGCTTTTCATCTGTCCATCCAGTAGATGAGCATACCACGAGAACATCCTGGGACAAGAATGGAAGAACTTCATGATACATCCTCCAAAAGAAATGACGAGTCAAAATTCAAACACTGATGTATTTGTGGTCTTGGACTCTGGGTCTCTAAGTGACATGATAGAAATATGGGAATACTGCCCAAGCATTGCAAGGGTACATTCAGAAGGAAAATGGCATTAAAAAGAACACTGAAATAACCACCTACCACAACAACAGCAACAAAAATAACAAAAGATTTAACCAAAATGGGCTAAATAATCAACTAGTCAACTCAAATGAATTACCCTTTTGTCCATATCTACTTGGCCCCTCAAATGAAAGTTCATCAGAGTTAGCACTAAAAAAAATATTCGGCACATCACACCAGTCATGTTACAGCAACTTAACTGAATGATTCGGGTTGCAGAATACAACTGTTTAAAGAAATTGTCTTTTGATAGTATGGAATGATCAAGTATCACACAAGACTCATGGCCCAGCCTTGATACTATGGCAACTTAACAACCATTTCTCTCATTTAATATACTTCATGAAAACCTCACACATCTCGAACAATGCAGGAGGAAAACAAAATCCAAGTGATGGCAAAACCAACAGTCATATGCAATAGCTGGTTTTGAAAACCAAATAAATGGTATCTCCTTAGGTTGCACAACACCTATCAAAGCAAACCATTGTGAGCATCATATCCTTCTAGATGTTCATGACCATATGAATTATATGAAGATATTGTGTGTCCCCTTGAATCCCACGCCAAAAACCACACTGAAATAACCAATTACCATTGTGGCAACAATACCAAGTGGTTGTTTGAAGCTGATAATTATAAATCAGTTTTTAGAAAATATGTTTTACCATCAAATTCAGATAAACCTGTTTTAACTAATCTCGAAGTTAGTTAGAGAAAACAAACAGGGTTCTCTGGATAACGAACTAAAAACCGGTTTAAAGGGTTCTGGTTTTCACAAAACTTAAGATCCAAACAACCCCTAAACATTGAACCCAGAAGAGCTGAATAATCAACCTGTCCCCAAAACTCCAAAGTCCCTTTAATGAATTACCCTTTTTGTACTACTTAACTGAATTACCCTTTTAGTCCATGTCTACTTGTCCCCACAAACGAAAGGTTCGCAACGTTATCCCAAAAAATATTTTGCACCATCACATCCGTCAAGCTAAAGCAACTTAACAGAACGATTCAGATTGCAGATTACGATTGTTAAAGGAAATTGTCTTTTAATAGCATGGACACTTAAAGACTTGTGGTGCAACCTTGATTCAGATTGCAGATTACAATTGTGACACTTAAAGACTTGTGGCGCAACCTTGATACTTTGGCAACTTAGCACCCACTTCTCTCGGTTAATACACCTCATGATCTAAGTAATGTCAAAACCAGCAGCCATACATAGTAACTGGTTTTTCCACCAAATCAATTGCAACAGGTATCCAAGCAAACTATTGTGAGCAGCATACCAATCAAGATGCTGAAGCCATGACCAATTGAATCATATAAAAATGAATCTCATATATACCCACGAATCCCACATATAATAACAAAAAAAAGCCTCCTGAAGAAACCGTGATTGTACTACTCCATTTTGTGCTCGGTGATACTAAGAAAGAGGTCCCAAAAATCTAAATTAGCAGACCGCTTCCTTTTCACCCAAAATCGAACATCTGCTCGAACTTTCAGCAAACCCAGCTCGCTCAGTAGATCACCCAAACAAACATCCAAAAACAACTC
This sequence comes from Hyparrhenia diplandra, assembly GCA_015847255.1. Classification (NCBI taxonomy): domain Eukaryota; kingdom Viridiplantae; phylum Streptophyta; class Magnoliopsida; order Poales; family Poaceae; genus Hyparrhenia; species Hyparrhenia diplandra. The sequence continues at coordinate 157,700 of JADLZK010006962.1, read as the reverse complement.
GGCGCCACCACTGCACACCAACCAAACGAATCCGCGGTCAAACCAAACGCGCTGGGACAAAAAGGAGGTTACCGGCAGGCGCACGAGCTCTCGCAGATCGGGCGCCCCCTCCATCATCTCCATCCTTCCGCTCCGCTCCGGTCGATCGTGCACACCCCCGCCCACCGAAAACACAAAACCGTCACCTGCAAATGCACCTCCGAGACATTAACCTCACATCACATCAGCGCCTCCGCGGCTACAAGCGCGGCAAACATCAACCGCAGCAGTAGGAAGAGACTGAGCTGTGCACAACGAGGGATGAGGCGGAGAGAGGAGGATTGGAGAGCAAGCACTACCGTCGGCGACGCCCGGCCCGGCCCGGCCCCACCCTCCTCTCGGCGTGAGCGTGGTGCGACTCCTTCGTTGGGAGCGACGGAAACGGAGCGGAGCGGGTGAAAGCAAGCGGTGGACCGCCCGGTCGAGTCGAAAGTCTCGAACCCGAGCGGGGGAGGGGACAGGCCGCGCTTTTTATCCGGCTTCACTCCGCCGTGGCATCGCTTTTCCACGTGGGCTGGCCTGGCCCGGCTCGGCTCGGCTGGTAGGGGCGCGCTGCCGGTGGACGCTTTGGTGAGAAATATCTCGGAGCTGGCGTGCGGCGGCGGCCCGGGATCCTCTCTGCACGCCTTCCCCGTGCCTTCCTGTTCCTCGCCCATGGCATCACGATATTCTTCTCCCCTGATGAGTGATGATGGATGATGATCCGGACTGGGGTTGCGAGATATTTTTGTGGTCACATCTCATGGCAGGCTAGACACGGTGCGATGGATAATAATAATATATTAGTTAGCTGGTGATATTTTGTCAACAATAAGGTTTGACGCGTAGCTGTCGTGTGCCTAGGTGATAATGTGATGTGCTACTAATACTACTACCTCTCTACTAACAACTACTTCTCATGAATGTTTTGTGAGCCATCTTGATCACTGTCTCGCATGTTTATTTTTTGTTTTTTTTACGATCACTGTCTCGCATACTCATGAATCATCAACGATGACATGATCCCTCCGTTCCAATAAACTTATAAACTAATGGTCCTTTCCAGCTACTAGCTCCAATGTGGGGAGGCTCGCGAGCTGTCTTTACACCAAACAGCTCTCAGAGCCAGTGTGCAGGACAGAAGATCTGGCAGGGGGAGGACGCTAGATATTTTTGGGGCGCAGGCGCGGGAATTAAAAAAATCCGTTGCCGTCGCGGCACTGACGAGGCTGCGATTCTGCCCAAGCGCTGACTTCATCAATGATTCGCCCCTTGGCTCCGGATATTTTGAGCTTCATTGAGCCCTGCCCAGGTGAAAGCGGCCTAGCCCATGGCGCCGTTCGACCTTGAGGTTGGGACCCGGCGGAGAACAGACAATTGGATTGGCCGCGTATCATTCGTCTGGAAGTCCACCACGACAACATGGGTAGCAACAGCAAGAACAATGCTGTTTCAATCAAAAACATAGAGTATGGCAACAGCAACAGCACATGTTTCTCCCAAGAAAAAACAAAAAAACAACACATAGCTACTGTACAAGGATTACGGATAGAAATTCCTAGTACATTGATATAACTTTAACCGCTCCTAAGGAAAGAATAGAGCAGACAATATGATTTTGAATTTTTGAGTCAGATGTCCGAAACCAAATCCCATACAAGTCGCCAGTGGATCTCCTTTCTGACGGAGCGGAAGATGCCTCCCCGAAGGCGCCCTTGGCGGGCGCGGCGGCGCGCCGCCGCTCCCGAGCCGCCGGGCGGGCTCCTCCCTCCCTCCTTCCTCGCCTCCGTTCGTAAGCCTACTCCCCTCCCCTGCTGCTCCCATGGCCTCTCCGGAGCTTTCGCTTGAACCTGGCCTCAGGTTCCAGGATAAGATCCGGCGCACCCATGGTTTCCTGATCTCGTCCTCCATAGCTGACTCGTTCATCCTAGTCGCGTCTTTTGGTCGCTGCAAGCTAAAGCTCACTGTTGGAAACGTCGGTCGCATCATTCAGTCGGTGATTGGTGGCAACCCTCTCTGTTTCAAGGTTGCTCAGCTGAGTGACCGTGTTTTCAGATTTACTGTTGCTTCTAAAACGGTGGGATTGCAAATCCGTCGCCTGGAATGCTTTGAAAATGATTTGTTTAAAGTTTTCTTTCACTTTTGGGGGGGTGGCGGCCCTAGTTGGCAATCTGAGTTTCATCGATTCATGGCAGAGGAGGAGCGCTCATGGCATGCTCCTTCTCGAAAGCTTTCCTTTGCCGATGTTGTTCGTCAGAATGATGCCCGCGCGCCGCCGCTCTCTGGTGCCAACTCCATCCCTCTTGGCAAAGCTCAGGTGCGCCGTAGTGTTTTTAGCAGGCTCCGTTCCCCTATCCTTGCGGCGGGACGGCCGTCGGTTTTCAGCCGCCTCGATTTGAGATCCTGGGTCCCTCCTGGTTCTACTGATGCCCTTCGTTCCCAACGCCGGCGGCGCCTCTCCGGTGTGCCGCCGTGCTGTTCCCGATGTCTCCTCCCAGGCCACTCTAGTTCTAATTGCAGGTGGCCAATCAGGTGTCGTGCATGTAGTGTATCGGGGCATGTGGCCTCTGCATGCAAGGGGACCGGCGTTAATGGAAAGCTTGTAGACAATCCGGCTGTTAACTGGTTCAAATCGCTCACCCCTCGGGGCCTGCACAGCCGCCTCGCTTTAATTCGTTTCGGGATATGGCCACGGCCCTTTGGGCTGCTCCTCGTACCAGTTCAGATGGGAACTCGCAGTGGGCTGCTATCGATCCTGCTTCCCAGGTGGGCCTCGTGCACGGGTTGGTGCCTGACTTAAATACAGAGCCGGCTTGCTGGTCTCTATCCACCGCTTCGCCTTCCTGCTCCGTACACCCAGAAGCGTCCACCAAGTTCCCCCAGCAAAAAACCCCCACTCTTGAACAGTGCACCTTGCTGCCGGTGGCGGAGACGTCGAGGCTCCGTCCATCGCCGTTCCTGTAGCCGCCATGGCATTTGAACGCGTTGATCCGCGTCCTTTCGTTCCTCGCTCGATGGTGTGGCATGACATTGTGAACCGGCCGACGATGGTGCGGGCGGTGGCTTCTAGAAGGTCCACTCCGAGCAACGAGGATCTTGTGCGAAATGATGATCTCGCCATCGTCCACTTCAACCCGTTGCCCGGCAATGTCCTGGATTTTGGTGTCGTTGATGGGATTCTTCGTGATTTTCTCCACGCTAGAAGAATAGCAGTAGAAGATATCGAGCCATGCAGTTTGGGGCAAGCATACGTAAGGTTCTCGAGGGGATTTGAAAGAGATCTGTTGATTGATGAAGGGCCGATTCCATTCCATAACATCTTCCTCACCTTCGTGAGACATAACCAGGGCAGAAACTGGAGAGGGGTGCAGTTCAATCATGAGTGTTGGATCATGATGCTTAACTTTTCAGTGGATTACCAGGAGGACCAGTTCTTTCAGGATGCTATTGGATCTTTTGGTAAGCACCTTTTCTGGCATGAGGAGGAAAGAAGATTGACCCGTGTTATCATTCGTGCTCGTGTGGTAGATCTTTTGTCTATACCACATTTTATTGTTTTCTCTGAGGCGCCTGGATTCAATGGTGAGTCGTGGACTGTTCAGTGTGAGATATTGCAGCACAACTTTTTGGGTGGGGTTCCACCAGAGGAAGATCCAGTCCCTGCAATGCCGATTATAGAAGGAGCTCCCTTTGCCTTCTTTGGACTTGGCCAACCTGGCCCTGGTCCCTTGGGAGACAACAATCAGAATGATCAGGATGAGGACAATGAGGAACAGAATCAGGTTCAGTTGGAACAGGAACAGAATGAGGAACAGGGGCAGGGTAACATGCAAGAACAGGGGGCTCAGGATGGATGGGCTCCTTGGCCTGAACCCCAGCCAGAACCTCAGCCAGAATGGGCTATCAACTTAAATGCTGCTCCTTTTCAGATGATGGAAATTGATCTGAATCAGCCTGGACTTGAGATGGATGATAACCCTCAGGAAGTGATTCTGAACCCAGTCCAGCCCATCCAGGGAGATTTTCTTGAGCTGAATGACTTGTTAGAAGGTAATGAAGTGGTGCAGGAGATTGTGGCAAATGAATTGCCTGAATTATTACCTCTTGAACAGAATCTGTTTAACATGGCCAATGAGGAGTTGATGCAGGTTCCCATGCTACCTGCTAATCTTGTAAATGTCTTGGTTGATGATATTGATCCTGATGAGCTCATGAAAGCTAACCAAGAGCTTGATAATAACATTGAGGAATTATTTGCTCATGTTAACAATGAAGGCTCAGATAATGAAAATAATGAGAATGATGGCCCCTGTGGTGCCCGTAACAACATGGTGCTTAATGTTGGAATGGCTCTTTTGCTTGATGTTGGGCCTGATCCAGTGTTCTTGAGCTGGCAGAGACGACAGAATGCTGAGGCCACAAGACTTTGGGCTTCTTTTCTTAGCCCAGGTAAGCCCAACTGCATTCAAGTTAGCATCCCTTGTGATTGGGCCAACTTCTTTACCTTCATGCCGATGATTCCGAGAAAAATTTGCTTGGGCCAATGAATTCCTCACCTCCAAAGCTGTGGGCTGCTGGATGTTGGAAATGGAGTAGTTGATTTCTCCCTACCCAAGTCTTGTCCTGGCGGTAAGAATTACGAAAATTTGCACAATCATTCCTCAGCTGTCATCTCTGAACTACCTGCTGATGACCTGGTTGTTGCTGCTGATGAGTCAGGCCAACAAAAAACTGTTGTGGATGCTGTCATTGCAGGTTTGGGAGATGTCCCAGGTTCTGACAAAAGCTTTGTTATTGGTAAGGAGAGTTTGACCCCTGTTTGCTTTGAATCTGGCCTGTCTGGGCTGACTTGTCCTACTGCTGTTGGTGACTGTCCAGACATGGTGGAGGCTGTCCCTGGGGGAGTCTTTGTGACTCCACAAGCTCCCAAGCAAACCAGACGCAGGAGAAAAGCTCCTCTCTGTGAAACTGAGGTAAGAAGAAGTCCTAGAATTAAGCATCTCAGTAAAGGCTCTAAATCGGGTAGCTGTCCAGTGAAAAAATGTACTATTTGTCCACCAACCATTCCAGTAAGTCTCATTAAAAAACTGGGTTTGCAGTGTGGTATGGATGCTGAACTTCTGACTGATGCCAATCTGAAGATGGTGGGCAAAGGCCAACCAATTGGGAAGAAAAGGAAGGTAGCTGAGAAGGAGGCCAGGCAAGATGAGGAACCAGAAGGGAACAAGGAGAAGATGGAGAGAGCACATGATGGTGCTGAGGAGGAGGAAACAGAAGATAGCTCTTAGGCTTCTGTTTTTCTTTTTTCTCTTTGTCTCAGTGAACTCAGTTGTTCTGAGGGTCTGTTATGAGCTTTTGTCTGGTTGTTTTTGATGTATCCAAACTATCAGTTAAATAGAAGTTGGAATGTCCTGACTTGAAATGTCAGAGGTTTAAATGCATCCTGGAAGTGGAATGATGTGAAAAATAAGATTGCCCAGTCTGGTTGTGACATTGTTTGTCTGCAGGAAAACCAAGAAGGAGGTAGTTGATGGTAGTTTTGTCAAACCGATCTGTCACGCCTCTTTTGACTTCTTTGAGTTTACGCATACGTGGGGGGCTTCGGGGGCATCTTAATTGCACGGAAAGAGATTTTTTTTTCGGTGGGGTCGGGCTTTTTTCTAATGTCTACAGTATTTCTTTGGAATTCACTTCAAGACACAATGGTACCTCTTGGGTTCTCACCTGTGTGTATGGTCCTTGTGTGCATGCTGAAAAGATCATCTTCTTAAATTGGCTGAAACATATCCAAATGCCCCACTCTGTGGATTGGCTCCTCCTTGGGGATTTTAACCTGATTAGAAAACTTGCTGACAGGAACAAGCCTGGTGGAAATATTAATGAAATGTTTCTTTTCAATGATGCTATTAGCTCCCTGGGACTTAATGAAATTGTGTTGCAGGGAAGAAAGTTTACCTGGTCAAATATGCAATTTCCCTCCCCTCTCCTGGAGAAAATTGATTGGATCTTCACTTCTGCTGGATGGACTCTTTCTTTCCCTAGCACTGCAGCTAAAGCTTTGGACATGTCTCCTTCTGATCACACTCCATGTGTGGTCAACATTTCTACTGTTATCCCTAAAGGCAAGGTGTTTAGATTTGAAAATTTCTGGATGTGTAATGAACAGTTTATGGGAATTGTGGCTGATAGCTGGTCTGCTCCTTGCCACCATCCTGATAGTGCTATGGCTCTGACAGCAAAATTGAAAAATTTGAGAAAAGATCTGAGGCAGTGGCATGGCTCAAAGATTAATCTGCAATGCCTGATCAACACATCAAGAAATGTCCTACTGTTTCTTGAAGTAATTGGGGATTTGCGTGACCTTTCCATTGAAGAATGGAATTTCAAAAAACTGCTTAATGATCACCTCCATAAACTTCTTGATCAGCAGAAGGCCTACGGAGACAGAGAGGAGCCATCAATTGGGTGAAATTTGGTGATGCAGGGTACCAAATTTTTTCATGCCAATGCAACCATCGGACATAGAATTAATCTCATTAGTGAGTTGGAGTGCGGAGATAGGAACCTTGTCTCCTCCCACTCTGAAAAGAATCCCTTCGTGGGAAGACTTCAAGATCAGATGGGCTCTTCGAAAGGTAACGGTTTTCTATTGATCCCGGCTTCTTTATTCGAGAGACAAGAAGGCTTAGAGGCTTTGGAGGTTCCTTTCTCCAATGAAGAAATTGATAGCATTATTAAAGCCCTCCCAAATGACAAGTCTCCTGGGCCTGATGGAATCAATAATGAGTTCCTCAAGAAATGCTGGCATCTGATTAAACAAGACTTCTATAAAGTCTGCAGTGAGTTTCACAATGGTAATGTCTGTTTAAGAAGCATAAACTCCTCATATATAACTCTGATTCCCAAGATTGATGGTGCTAGGAAAGTGAATGATTTCAGACCTATTTCACTTTGCTCAATTCTTCTGTTAAGCTCATTACAAAGGCTGGCGGCAAGCGGGTTTGCAACCCCAGTATTACTACCCCGATTCATAAGAACCAATATGGCTTCATCAAGAAAAGGACCATTCAAGACTGTCTGGCCTGGGCTTATGAGTATCTCCACCTTTGCCATCATTCAAAGAAAGAGATTGTGATCATCAAATTAGACTTTGAGAAGGCATTTGACAAAATTGAGCATCATGCCATGCTCATCATCATGGAGGCTAAAGGTTTTGGCCCTAAATGGCTGTCCCGATGAAGGCTATTTTCTCCTCTGGAACCTCTCGTCCTTCTTAATGGTGTATCTGGGAAAACTTTTCATTGCAGAAGAGGTGTTCGTCGGGGAGACCCTCTTTCTCCTCTCCTTTTTGTCCTTCTTTGGCGACATTCTTCGATCAATGATTAACAAAGCCAGAGAGTTGGGTCTTCTTCACCGCCAATCCCCCTTCGGTGTTTCTCGACTTTCCTGTGGTCCAATATGCTGATGACACCCTTATTATTATGGAAGGTGAAGCCAGACAACTTTTTTTCCTCAAGTCTCTGCTTAATAGCTTCTCCATGGCAACTGGTCTGAAAGTGAACTTTAGCAAGTCTATGATGATCCCAGTCAATGTTCCTGATAATAAACTTGGATTGCTTGCTGGCACCTTTGGTTGTTCCATTGGAGAACTCCCCTTCACCTACCTAGGCCTCCCTCTTTACGTGAATATACCTAGAAGCTTGGACTTCATGCCACTGGTTGATAAATGTGCTAGAAGGCTTGAAAGTGTTGCCATCTTCTTGAACCAAGCTGGTAGACTGGAGCTTACCAATGCAGTTTTCTTGGCTCTCCCCACTTTCTATATGTGTTCCTTAGCCTTACCTAAGGGGATCATCAAAGCAGTTGACAAAGACAGAAAACATTGCCTCTGGAGGGGTGCTCCCTCTAACTCAAATGGCCCTCCAAAGGCAACCTGGAAGATGGCCACTTTACCCAAGAATGAAGGGGATTGGGAATTATTGATCTTGAAAAACATAACAAGGCTCTGCTCATGAAAAATCTCCACAAGTTTTTTAATAAAGAAGACATCCCCTGGGTCCACCTTGTTTGGGAAAAGCATTACAGAAATGGTAAGCTCCCAAGCCATACCGAGAAAAGGCTCATTCTGCGTGGCGAGATATTTTAAAAACTCCCGCTGAATATAAGAGTTTGGCCACTCCTTCTGGTCACTGTGGTGACACTATTTTGTTCTGGCATGATAAATGGGCTGGACAACCCCTTGCTGTGGCTAATCCTGAATTGTTTTCGTTTGCTCTGCATAAAATGGCCACTCTTCGGTTATTTCTCGGGATGAACTTCGAACTGTTTTTCGGCTCCCCCTGTCTACTCAAGCCCTTGTTCAGCTTCAAGCCATTGAGCCTTTGATGGAAGGCCTTAACAGCAATGATATCAAAGATGACTGGAAGTATAGCTGGGGATCTAACAGATTTTCTTCCTCTAAAGCCTATAAATCCCTGGTAGGGACTCACCCTGTTCACCTCTCTTTCAAATGGCTCTGGAAGTCAAATTGTCAACCAAAGCATAAGGTTTTCTTTTGGCTCCTAATGAAGGATAGATTGAGCATTAGGAACATTCTGAAGAGAAGGAACATGATCCTTGATGATTATAGCTGTGTCTTCTGTAACAGCCTTGCCGAGGAAACGGTGGATCACTTGTTCATTGACTGCCCATTCTCAGCAATGTGCTGGAATTCCATTGGAATGATGCTCCCGGATGGGGTCTCTTTCCCTGAGCTTAATAGTCAGCTAAGAACTCAGCTTAACAGTCCCTTCTTTATGGATGCTATTGTTCTTCTCTGCTGGTCTATCTGGATGGCCCGGAATGGCCTCATTTTTCATGGAATCCAACCTACCTTGATGGTTTGCCAAAGCATTTTCAGAAAGGAGCTACTCCTGTTGGAACATAGAGTCAAGATCAGTAAATCTCATCAGTTTTATGAATGGAGCCAGAACATTGTGCAATTAGGAGGCTAATTTTTCTCTTCTTTGTTTCTTTTTTTGTTTCCTGAATTTTCCTGGTTGTTTTTGCTTTCTTTCTCCTCTGTAAAATGTACTTTTATTCTTTTGCTCTAATAAAAGTTCTGTAGGGGCCTCGGCCCCTCCAGGTTATTCAAAAAAAAATCCCATACAAGTCTCTAGAGGCCTAAGATGTCCTATTGGGAACGCAACGGACACTATCACCGAGAAACGGTGACAAAGACCATGCACCGTGACTGTAGAGGTTGAATGTTGAGTTGAGGCTATGTTGTGAGCTTCATCAGACAGACTCAAACAATGATATTTGCAGAGGCAGGAACTTGGAGGTGACATTGATGACAATTTGATTATTCAAATATGTACTCCACCCGACCACGATCCGCAAGCCTCGAGGGAATAGCAATGGTAGGCAGGAAGCTTTATGTAGTCACTGAACTGCTATATCCTAGAGGAATGCTGTTTCAGTAAAAGAAAAACATATTGTACATTGTAAATGTTTGGAGGTATTCACTGGCTACAGACAAGGGTACATGAGTAGGAATGTAGGATGAAGCTCAATATCTTATTTCATACGCGCGAGTCGTGAGTGAGTGGCATTCCAACGTTTCTAGATGGTATATGTATACTGGTGGACCAAACACAATCCCACCAGAAGAAACACTTTCAGCTCACTTAACTGCTTTATTCGTTGACACCACGTTTGACACAAACTGGAATAGGACGAACTCGCAGAAAATAGCATGAACGTCGTTCACTCTAGTGGTCTCCTCGAAGCCGCGAGTTCTTCCATCCGTTGTCGCATCTTGTACTGCAGCATTGCAGGAGCGCAGTCAAAGGAGTTTCCCCTGCCCAGCGTATTAAAGATGTTAGCAATTCCAACACTGAAACAACTATCTGTACTTCAAAATTGGGTGAGTAACTGAACATATGATGGTGATAACTCTCAACAGAACCGAAATGAGCATGGAACTCAAGCTACTTTGTCATTCAGGTCATATAATAGCTCCTCTTTTGCTTTACACTTACAGAAACATCTTTTTTTCGAGTGCCTTGAGGCAAATAAAAATTGGAATGGCAGACTAAGATGGTGTAAACTGGAATGGCAGACAGAGGGTGTATGCTCAAAATAACCTCTGACAGGCGACAGCAATTTCAATTAATCAACTATACTATAGGAACACTTGGATGTCAGTTATTTGGTGGCAAATGTAAACAATATTATCACACAAATGGGCTTATAAGTAGTAAAAGGAACCTACCTTGCCCATTTTTGCTTTCAACATTTGCGCCATGGTCCATGAGAACAAGAGCAATCTCCGTCTGATTAAACATTGCAGCCTGCAGTTGATCACAGAGAAATAAATTACATGTAGATTTGCTTATTTTTTTTTGAGGAAAAGAGATTTGCTTAGTTCTGGGCTTCTGGCAGATTTGAATTACAAGTTTTTTGTTGTGCAAACTGCTCATGATAACATAACATGAAAAAGGGTCATTAAATACTATGGAGATGTATAGCATCCACGACTGCAAACAACTAAAATAAATCACAGAACAATTACTGATTTCCATCTGTGTTCCTTCAAATAATCTATTCAAAATTTTGAAGTAATGTAATGCACATTCAGATTTCTGTATGCTATCCTCATATATCATCAAGTGGCGTGATCTTTAATGTGAAATATTTAGCTTGAACAATGTTGCATGATTAGACATTACACATTATACACAAACAGTCCAGTAAATCACACAAAGAGGCTTGAATAACTCAACCACAAGGATGACATCAAAAGAACTCATACCAAATGAAGCAAAGTAAATCCCTGTTTGTCGCAGTAGTTACAATCCACTCCCCTGCCCGATGTTCAATGTAAGAATCAAGATGACATTCCTTTAAAAGAAACCAAGATGACAAGATCAGACAAGAAAAAGAAATTGTACCTGTGTTAAAAGTTTCTTTACACCTTTAATATCCCCGCCTTTAATTGCTTCTCTCAGTCCCTGTAAGCAGTAAAGACTAGGTTACACAAAATCCTACTTCAGGAAGCCAACGAAATGATGGAATATAGAGAAGGAGAAGGGCACACAACTGGAAAAAAAAGCTTACCTCCCCACTAACTTCATAGTCAGAAAGACCCTTATCATTGCTATCGTTGCTCATCAATCCAATATTTAAGAATGAGCTGCAAGAAGAACGAGGATAGTGGGGTGGGGTGGGAGTGAGATGATAAACTTCAAAACTAGAACAATTGTTAACAGACTTTACACAGACATCATCAATCTCCCTATTCCATATGTACAAGCAATAAAGCAGCAAAACTAATGCCCAAAATATGGTTCCAATTCTTGCTTGGAAATTTTGGCACGTACCATAAAGGGATAAACATATCCAACAAAAATGAGTAGAATAAGATATATGTCCAAAACGTTAAGAACGTCAAGATCAACCAACCTTGAGTTGCTACTGGAAGTAGCTGAAGCCTTCTGTTGGGTGTTTGCAGGCTTTTTGGCCTTGGATTTGACTGTGTGGTTGAGGGGACAGTGCTGATATTCTGCTGCATAGGATCATTGGATTTAGGATGGAAATCTCAACAAAGTGTAGATAAAAAAGGATTGCCATCTACCTTTACAGGTGCAGGTTCTGGTTTTGGTGCTTCACATATACACAAAGGCATCCCACATTTGCACTCAATAAGGGGTGCCGCGCTCTGAACTGTTGAGTTTTTCATAGGCGATGAAGCATCCTCTTTACCCAAACTCAGCCCTGAAAAAGAGTCAGCTGCTCCAGAAACGCTACCAGCCGACACCGAATTACCAGCGCGCCCTTGGCTGCAACATCACAGGACAATGCTAGTTAAATGCATACCCAAGGCAACCTGCTTACTTCCAAAGTACTGTACTAAAAATTAAGTTCCTACAAGCACACAATCAGATTCCACCTCGAATTTAAATGATAAGAGGATGGATACCTCGATGATTTGTTGAAGCAATCGTAGCATACTCTAACGTCGGTATATATCCCATACTGCGGGAGAGCCTGAAACAAGTTGAGGGTCAAACACTCCCATCCCAGTACCAAGGGCACTGCGAGTCTGTAAGAGCTAGGCTATGTACAGTTTTGATTTCGCATTCGGTTCCTCACCATGTGGTACGAAGAATGCTCGTGACAGAGAGTCCGTCCGCAGCTGCGGCAGTGATGCTGTCGGGGGGAAAAGAGAGAGGAAAAGTCAGTCATGGTATCTTCAGTTCTCCGCAGCTGGAATCAGGCGGGGCCGATGCACCCGTGCTCCGATTCGCAGCGAGAGAAGGGAGGAATTCGCACCAGAACGAACGAGATCGGTTTAGCGATCGGAGATATGGGGAGAGAAGGGGATCCGTACACGGCGGCGGAAGGTGCTGAAGGTGCAGCGGCAGACGTCGCAGTGGGCGGACTCCTGGAAAGTCGGCGGCGTCTCCATGGCCTTCCGCTCCAGCTTCCTGCAGCGGATCTGCTCCCGAGCTCGCCTGCGTCGCGTCGGCGATCTGCGGTGCAAGGCGACGGGGAGAGCCGGGGTTGATGAATTGCGACTGCGAGGGAGGGAGCCGGGTCGCACCGGACCCCATCCTCGTCTGAGGTGTAGTCGGCCACGTATCTGCCGTCCGTGTGGGATCGGACGCCTCTCTACTTTGGCTCGCTTCACGGCGTATTACTCTTGTTGCGAGTCCTGTGAGGCCAAACCCAACGAATCAGAGCCCACCACGAGGAGCTTGAACATAAAACATGTAGCTCCCTCTGTAGAAAAAAAAAATGCAATTCTCGTATTACCAGTGGTTTTTAAATTTGATCAAATTTATATCAAAAGAATACTGATATTGAAGAGTCATTCAAAGAATTTTGGAGAGTAAAACTATATCAAGTTTGATCAATATTATTTAGAAAATTTGAAAGATTTCTTCACTCGCAAAAAAAAAAGTGACATCAAATATGTATATACTATTAAACGCATAATTAATGAAGAATGTGATGATTCTTAGTTGGTATTATTATAAATATTATTATCTCATCATAAAAAAATTGGTCAAACTTGGGATGATTTGACTTTCTAAGATTCTTGGAATCACTTATAAGCTTAGACAGATGCAGTATTCACTAATAACACTCATTGATGTGCTGGACTATTGAGCAATCCAGGTCTTGCGGAATTGGAAAACCTACTCAACGTCAGTATCAGACTCCATCCCCTCCTCATCTTCAAGGTCCTCGTCTTCTCCTTGTTTCAATCCATTTCCGCAAGTAGATCTTTTTTATACTCAACGCCGCTGATAAATTGCACGGGAGCGCCATGTCTGCCTTCCTCCACCCCTAGTCCTCTGCTCTTGCACCATCTTCCATGTTCCTCGTGCATACGGCATTTGGCCGACGCCTCCGTCGGCACCTCCATCTTCTCCGCAGGGTGCGGGCACAACTCAGGTGCGTATTGCGTGTGAGATATAACCCATATAATTGGTGCATCATCAATAAAAGGTTTTATGGCTCCCCAAATTCAAAGTGAGTATGATACAGTGAGAAATATGTTGTGCCCTGTCGACTTGTCCAACTTAGGTGAGTGAGCGGATGGATTGACGGATAAACGTACAACGTTGGAGGAAGAAATGGTGTGTTTATTAATATCAGATATAGAGGTTTTGATATTGGTTGGCTCCTTGAAATATGATCTGAGCAATGTTTTTCTGATTGAATGATCGAGCAATTATTTTGGACGGAAGGAGCAACTAGTACACCTGTTTTGACGAGCTATAATGTATAGCATGCCAGTGCCAGTTCCGTCACGACTCTACTATATTCTGATGAGGCTCTCGTTGAAGCGTGTCGTCCCTTGCTCCAGCGCGTTGAAGTTCCCCTTCATATACTCCTCTATGCCAATGGATCTGAAGCGTGCGCCCTCCTCGAGGAGATCCTGCAGCGGTGCCACCAGATCCCCGACGGATGCTCCCGGAATACAACCATGGTAGTCCGGCCCCTCTCGGCGTCCGGGGAGCACCCGTGCTCGGCGCCGGCGTAGGCGCCGTTGGTGAGCACTTCCAGGATGTTGCCGACGTTGACGACGGCGCCCCGGCAGCGGGCGCACCGGGTACCACCTGCCATCGCCTTTCACCGTCTGTTTGGATGGGGGTTGAGGTGGGTTGGGACGGAGCGAACCCACTCCCGTGGCTGTTTGGATGAAGATGAGGAGGGTCGGGTTAGCTCCAGGGGGGAATATTCCTCTCGATGCGGGTTCGATTGCTCCCTTAAGGGTGTGATTGGTTGCCCCGCACGATCTCAGCCCGGGATGAAAGGGCCGTCCCGGGGTCCCCCAGTGCGGGCCGAAACCATACACTCTCTCTTGTTTGGTTGTCAAAACACTATGCATACAGGCTGAGAGAGATCATGATTGGTTGCCAGCATGTATGATTCATTAGAATGAAGTGATACAAGTTGTTGTGTTTGGTTTGCTGCATCTTATGAGGTTGGGTCACCCATGAATGGTTTTGGTGTGGTTACCACCACATTTGAAATGGAAATATGAAATCATTTTGAAATAAAACAAATAAAATAGCCAAAACACATTTGCATCGAGACCCCGAACTTATTAGAAAACAACAAACCCCGGATATAAAATTCTCCTCTCTAGGAGATAAGCATCAAGAACACTTTGGAAAGTATCTAATATAATTTGGGTCCTTCTTCTACCTTAGACATCGAACAGATCGAACATCGAACGGGGGAAGCGGATCGTCGATGGGTCAAGCGTCGGCGCCGAGCGCCGCGAGCGAGGGCCCCTCCGGCCGCCCCCGCCGCAGTACCCACCGAGGACCCGGATCTCGCGGGCCGGCTCCTCTCCGTCACCGCCGCATCGTGGCTGCCCATGTGAAAGGTCCTAATGGCTAGAGGGGGTGAATAGCCTATTAAAAATTCTTACAACAACACTAAGCACCCGGATTTTAGGTCATCTTTCTTGCACTTTTATTGTCACAAAACAATGGGACTTTGTCAAATTAGAATCCAAAATCCTTCAATGTTGACCTCATCCAAAGCAATTGAGTGCAACAACTTCCCGCACTAATGTATTCGGCTTCGGCGGTTGAAAGAGCAACACTATTTTGCTTCTTTGAAGACCATGATACTAGTGACCTTTCAAGAAATTGACATGTGCCACTTATGCTCATTCTATTGATCTTGCACCCTCCATAGTCGGAATCGAATATCCAATCAAATCAAACTTGGATCCCTTTGGATACCATAGTCCAACATCTTGTGTGCCCTTCAAGTACCTCACAATTCTCTTTGTTGCCTTGAGGTGACTTTCTCTTGGATCGGATTGATATCTAGCACACATGCCCACACTAAATGCAATGTCCGGTCTTGATGCGGTTTGCATAGAGCAAACTTCCAATCATGGACCGATACTTCTTTTGTTCAACCATCTTGCCACTAGGGTCGGGGTCTAAGCTTCCATTTGTTCCCATTGGTGTGGACATTGACTTGGCATCTTGAAGATCAAACTTCTTGATCATGTCTTTGATGTACTTGCCTTGACTAATGAATGTGTCATTCTTCAATTGCTTGATTTGAAGTCCAAGAAAGAATGTGAGCTCTCCAAGCATTGACATTTCAAACTCATTGGCCATCATCTTAGCAAACTCTTCACAAAACTCTTGGTTGGTTGACCCAAAGATAATGTCATCAACATATATTTGCAACACAAACAAGTCCTTGCCAATCTTCTTGGTGAAGAGAGTGGTGTCCACCTTGCCCATCTTGAACCCTTTTAGAGAGGAGAAAATCTCTCAACCTCTCATACCATACTCTTGGTGCTTGCTTCAAGCCATACAAAGCCTTCTTCAACTTGTAGACATGGATGGGATACTTCTCATCTTCAAAACCCGGTGGTTGCTCAACATACACCAACTCATTGATGAAGCCATTCAAGAATGCACTTTTCACATCCATTTGATAGAGCTTGATGTCATGAGCACATGCATAAGCAAGCAAGATTCTAATTGCTTCAAGTCTAGCAACCGGTGTATAGGTCTCTCCAAAGTCAAGACCCTCTACTTGAGTGTACCCTTGAGCTACTAGCTTTGCCTTGTTTCTCACAACAATTCCATCTTGATCTTGCTTGTTCTTGAAGACCCACTTGGTTCTTTGGCCTTTTCACCAATTCCCATACATCATTTATCTTGAAGTTGTTCAACTCTTCATGCATGGCATTGATCCAATCTTCCTTCTTGAGTGCATTTTCAATGTTCTTGAGTGTATATCTTGTGTAGTCATCAACTATGACAAAACCATACTTGTTGCCACAAAGGCATGGTGAGCACAAAAAGATGCTAGTCTTCTTCTAGTAACCACTCCACTATTGATATCACCAACAATTTGATCAATTGGGTGATCCCTTGTAATGTTGGATGGTTGCATCACTTGCACTTGATGACTAGGATGAGGAGATGGACTAGCTTGCTGCTCTTGATCTTTATCTTGAGTACCACTAGTGCTAGCTTCATTTGCATTGATTTCAATGGTAGTGGTAGGCATTGGAGTGTCATCATCATCATCAACTTGCCTTGGCCGAATATCACCAATATCCATGTTCCTCATGGCATTCTCCAAGTTGGAACCACTCACATCATCATGATTTTCAACTTCATTTTGAGAGCCTTGGGTTTTCATCAAATTCCACATCATGGACTTCTTCAAGTTTGCCACTACCCAAGTTCCAAACTCTATATGCTTTGCTTGTGGTTGAATATCCAACAAGGAACCCTTCATCACATTTCTTATCAAACTTACCCAATCTTGTGCCTTTCTTGAGAATGTAGCATTTGCAACCAAAGACTCTAAAGTAACCAATATTGGGCTTCCTTCCATTGAGTAACTCATATGGTGTCTTGCCAAGCATTCCATGGCAATAGAGACGGTTGCTACAATAGCAAGCCGTGTTGATTGCTTCGGCCCAAAAGAAATGGCTAACATTGTATTCACTTAGCATTGATCTTGCCATTTCAATCAAGGTTCTATTCTTTCTCTCAACTACACCATTGGATTGAGGAGTGTAGGTTGGTGAGAATTGATATCCAATTCAAGCTCATCACACAACTCTTCAATTCTTGTGTTCTTGAATTCACTTCCATTGTCACTCCTAATCTTCTTGATGGATGTCTCAAATTCATTTTGCACTCTCTTGACAAAGGTCTTGAATAGCTCGAACACATTATTCTTGTCATGCAAAAAGAACACCTATGTATATCTTGTGTAGTCATCAACTATGACAAAACCATACTTGTTGCCACCAATGCTAGAGTATGATGTTGGCCCAAACAAGTCCATGTGTAGCAACTCAAATGCCTTGCTTGTACTCATTGTGCTCTTGGTTGGATGTGCATTGTCATGTTGTTTGCCGGCTTGACATGCTCCACAAGGTTTGTCCTTCTCAAACTTCACATCATCCAAGCCTCTAACTAAGTCATGCTTCATCAACTTGTTCAATTGCTTCATTCCAACATGACCAAGCCTTCTATGCCACAACCACCCTTTGCTAGCCTTTGAGAGTAGACATGTTGTCAACTTGGCTTCTTTTGAGTTGAAATCAACAAGTTAGAGATCACCATATCTAAATCCCTTGAAGATCATGTTTGCACCATCACCACTAACCACTTCAACTTTTTTTGCTTGTGAATATGCATTTGTAACCATGGTCACAAAGTTGAGAGACCGACAATAGATTGTAATCAAGATGATCAACTAGCAACACTTTTGATAAGCTCTTCTCTTGAGTGATAGCAATCTTGCCTAGTCCCAACACATTGTCTTTCTTGTCATTACCAAATGTGATTGATTCATATTCATCAATGCCCTTGATGCTAATAGACTTGAACATATTAGAATCCCCGATCATGTGTTGAGTGCACCCACTATCCATTATCCAATGCTCTCCTCCTCCGGCACGATAATTGACCTACAAGCAAAGATCAATTCTTCTTAGATACCCAATGTTGCTTGGGTCCTTCAAGGTTAGTCACCAAGGCCTTTGGTATCCAAATGGCTTTCTTCTTTGAGCCCATCCATGGTGTACCAATGTACCTAGCACGAACACCATTGTTTTCTTCACAAGCATATAAGAATGATCAAGCTTGATAGAAGTAACATTGGTGCTCTTGTTCATGCACTTTTGCTCTACATGACCAACTTGCTTACAAGCTTTGCAATAGCTATCATTGTTCTTCACAAAAACGAGTCTGGTGAGTCACATAGGCGGCATTGCCTTTCTTGAGGATATAGCCTAAGCACTCCTTGTATAAGGATGCCCTTTGGCTACCCAATCACATAAGCAAGCGGTCCTCACCACCATAGGCCTTAGCCAAGGAGTGATTGAGCTCCTTTACTTCCCTCTTTAAACAAGCATTCTCATGGATAAGCATAGGGTTTTCGTTATCCTCACTAGTGATGGATGTGCTAGTGATAATGCTAGTGGAGGTCTCACACTTGGGTGTTGATTCATCAACTAGAATGTCACAAATGTTGCTTGTATTGGATGTATCAACATTTTTAATAATTTGGCACAACTTGTGCTCATCAAGTAGAGAGGAATGAGCTTTCTCTAACTTATAATGAGATTTCTCAAGCTTCTTATGGTCTACCTCTAGACTCTCATAAGATGTCCGAAGCTCACCAAGTTCTTGCTTAAGGCTCTTTGTTTCCTTACGCAAGCCCTTGCATTCCTTTCTACTTTGCGTGAACATAACAATGCAATCATCAAGCATGCTTTGCAATTCCTCCCTAGTGAGTGTTTTCTCCTCATCATCACTATCACTATCACTATCATCATCATCATCACTAGTGATAGATTGTACCTTGGTGGCCTTAGCCATGAAGCATGAGGAAGGAGTGTCGAAGAGGGAGATCTTGTCATGCATAGCAAGGTGAGCTTGTCCCTTCTTCTTGCTCTTCTTCTCCTCTTCTTCATCACTTGAAGAGGATGAGCCATCACTATCCCACATAGCCACATGTGACTCATTCTTCTTCTTGGGCTTCTTCTCCTTCTCATTCTTGGTATCATTCTTCTTTCTTGCTTTCTTGATGCCCTTCTCATCATCACTATCATATGGGCATTCGGCAATCAAGTGACAATCATCATGGCAACGAAAGCATGTCATGTTGCCTTCATTCTTGCCATCCTTGGTCTTCTTCTTGGATGATTGTTTCTTCTTGTTTTTGTTGATGTATGTCTTCTTCACATATTTGCCCAATCTTCTCACAAAGAGGGGCCAATTGTTCATCAACTTTACTCCCACTTGTAGAGGTGCCATTCTCTTCATCACTTGATTCTTCCTTCTTCTTCTTGCCCTTGGATGATGAGCTAGCCTTGAGTGCCAAGCTCTTCTTGTCCTCTTTCTTCTCTTCATCCTTCACTTTCTTGTTTGCCTTGTTGATGAGCTCTTGCTTCTTCTTGTCATCTCTATAGGAGTCATCGGTCATGACCTCATCAAGCAATTGGTTCGGAGTCAAATCCTTCAAGTTTGTCCTCACTAGCACGGTGATGAACATCCCAAACCTCTCCGGCAAACACCTCAAGAACTTCATGTTGAAGGTCTTATCCTTGATCTCTTCTCCTAGAGCATTGAGATCATTTACCAACACTTGCATGCGGTGAAACATCTCCTGGCACGCTCTCATCTTCTTCCATCTTGAAGCTATTGAATTGCTCAAGCTTGATATATGCTTTGGCTTGCTTGACGCCTTCGGTACCTTCATAGCATTCTTCAAGCTTCTTCCAAATCTCATGAGCAATTGTGAGAGACTTGACTTGCTCAAAGACTCGATCATTGAATGCTTCATGGAAAGCACTCACGGCCACATCATTGGCATATAGTTTCTTCTCTTCGGGCGGTTGGCTCATTGGGCTTTACAACCTCAAACTTGTTCTCCGTGACAACCCACACTTCTCTATTGATTGACTTGAGGTGTGCGGTCATCTTAACCTTCCAATAGGCAAAATTTGTGCCATCGAAGGGTGGCGCCTTCTTGGTGTTGTTGACATGAAACATCGTTACCATTTTATCACCGTAGGACGTTAAGCCTCACAAATAACGGTGCCTAGCTCTGATACCACTTGAAAGGTCCTAATGGCTAGAAGGGGGGTGTGAATAGCCTATTAAAAATTCTTACAACAACACTAAGCACCCGGATTAGCAAATAAGGAGGCGAAAGCTAAATGAGCGGTGCTACAATCTATCTATGCAAGCCACAAGCAAAAGATGATATTTCTAATATCTCTAAGTCCACGAAATACTAGGTCGCTATATTACTCCTAGGTGAACAAGCGATTCTAACTAGTTTACCAACTAGGAGCTAACAATTCTAGCAAGATAAGCAACTAAACAACCTAGGCAAAACTACACAAGTATATCAAGTAAATGCTAGAGAGGGTGATCGATATACCGACGATGAAGTGTAGAGGTGGAAGCCAATCACCGTGATCAATATGAAATCTCCAACGAGCAAGCACACAATTGACACGATGATTTTTACTGAGGTTCACGTGCTTGCCCAAGACGCTAAGTCCTCGTTGTGGCGACACACTCACTTGACGTGTGCTAAGCTTAATGGCTGGTGCCAAAACCCCTATGGGCGCTCAAGCAAGCGATCACAAGAGAGGGTCCAACAAGCCACGAGCAATCCACTAGTGCTCCTTTCGCGAATCTCCCACGGGGGTAAGGAACGACCCCTCACAATCACCACCGGTGTGGCCTCAAACAAGCTCCACTTGAGCTCAACACCGCCTCTTGCTCCAAGCCGCTAGGGAACCGGGCAAATTCCCAAGAAAACAAGAATCCCGCGGCTTCTCCAAGGATGAAGTGCTTCTAAATGCAACCGATGCAAGCAATGCACTTCTATCTCTCTCAATCTCACCAAGAATCCGAATTAGTGATGAGGAGATGAGTGGAGAGGAGTCTCACAAGCTCACTAGCAAGTTAGAGTGTTCAAATGTGCAAGAGAGGGGGCTAGGAACCGGCCATCCAAGTATATATAGCCCCTCTCACGAGATAGAGCCGTTGGCTACAAATTGGGCTCTTTTCGGGCTGACCGGACGCACCGGCCGGAACCACCCGGTCGGTCGCGGGTCGGTCGACCGCTTCCGGCCACTACCGACAAGCACTCGGGCCCACTACGGCGGCTCCATGCGTCCTGGTCGGGGTTCGGTCACCACCGGGCGTCGGTCAGGGTCGTCACCGTCCGGCAAAAACCCGCTGCGGGGCTCTCGCGAGACGCCCGACCCGGACGCTCCGGTGGAGTGCGTCGGTCGCACCGGCGTCGCGTCCGGTCACCCCTGAGACAGCAAATCTTCATCTTTTTCTTTGCTCTTTGCTTCAATCTTGCTTCGCCTCTTGCCATGGGTTGCCAACACGTCCAAGATGACCACGTCATCACCAATGTTAGCACGTCGAGAAGTTAGGCAAGATCGAAGTTAGTGCTCTCATGTCCTAAATGCAATATGCAAGTCAATTGGACCTAGAAGCACTTCATGCAAGGATTGTCGCGGCATCCCCTCTTGATAGTCGGCTATCTATCCTATAATATGATTACACGCTCTATCGTGTCTTGATCACCGAAAGGAAAACCCTATCAAGTATACCTTTGCCTTGATCTCCCGGGTTCCTCTCAAGCCGATCACCGAGCTTGACGATCCATCATGTCAACCATCATTGTCCATGTTCATGATCATCATGCTCCTTGTCATCAACCTAATCCTTTCTCAAATCATCCACTTAGAGCAAAGGATTAGTCCACAAGTGTCGTCATCAATTTTCAAAACCAAACATGAGATTTCACCATGGCGGAGGAGCGTGCTCGGCGGGGTCGGGGCGGGGAGGCGGAGGCGAGGCGGAGAGGGACGGACTCCATGGCCGCGAGGTGGAGAGACGGACTGCGCGGCAACCTCCGCCCGACGGTGGCGGGAGCGGATCGGGGAGGTGGAGGCGGTGATCCTATCCTCCCCCCGCATCGGCGGGATGGCGTCGTCTTCCCTCTCTCCGGCTCGGCATTTGTGCCGCCCCCTGGCCGGAGAGGGAAGCTCGATTTGAGAAGACGGAGGGAGCTGGGATGGAAGGGCTGAAATAAACGATGCGATGCGGTCAAAACATACCACCTGGCAACCAAACACGGGAGAAGTGCATGACTCCAACCCGGGCGACCCTTTGCGACTTCGGTCGGGGCAACCAATCACGCCCTAAAATCTCACGAAGGGAGCCGCTCCATCCGGGTTCGCTCACGCCAGGCATCTCCCGTCGCCCTCTCCGTCCGCTCCGTCGCTTTGTGATGTTCGCGAATCCCTTTGCCGCCCCTCGCCGACGCCGCGCCGCCCATCTCGGTCGTCCGCCCGTCTCAGCCGAAGGAGCGGCGCCCGATCTCGGCCGTCCGCCCATCCCTCGGAGGATGGCCGCGCGCGTCTTTACCGCCATGGCGCGTCCGCCCGCATGGTCCCGCGAAGAGAGCGCCCCCTCGCTCCAACCGAGAACGCGGGGCTGCGGCGGCAGATCATGGTGCTCGAGGCCACCGCGCGCAGCGGCCTCTCGAGAACCCCGAGAATCCCGTCGCGCTAAATCCCCGCAGTCGCGGCGTAGCAAGGAAGAAGAAAGTCAAAAATTCAATTTCGTTTCTCTTGCGGGGTTCCCGATGCAAAAGTGCCGTAGAATAGCTTTTCTGATTCGGGCTTTATTGATTTCTAGAAAGTTCAAGGTCCCCGATGCAAAATTCCAACTAACACCGCAGCAACGCCGTCAAATCCATCATTCTCCGTTCCTCCATCCAAACAAAAAATAGGTCGAGAGCGAACCCAACCCAATATTTCCAACCAAACATGAGAAGGGTTGAGTCATCCCAAAAACAAGGGTCGAAGCCAACCCAACCCATCGTTCCCGCAACCAAACACACGGTCGAATCTGCGGCGGGCGTGTCGTCCACGTGTAGCGGCGGCGTCGGCCCCCAGCCATCCGGTGTGCGCCGTGGTGCCCATCACCTTCTCCCGGTGGCGGCACGGAGGGGTAGTACTGCCCTTCCCCTAAATGCGTCTTGGGCGCCTCCGCTCCACCCCCAAGGTCGGCCGCCATGAAACTCGGGAGCCTCATTGCGCGAAGTCGATCATCTCCACCGGTAAACCTCAAGCGCGTCCCTAACGAGTTCGTCATGCAAAAGTCAACCATGAACGAGACAATTGATAGGTCCGTGCATGAGAGAAGATCATCGATAGAGAGATAAACGTGGGTGGATCTGCAGGCCATATTTCCATGTTCCTCTCCTTCAGCCTGGGCATTCGGTATTATCGAACCGTCGGTTCGGTGCCGATTCCTCGGTAAATTCGGTTCCCAAAAACAGTACCGATCGCCGTTCGAAAAATCGGTACCGAGGTTCGATTCCGGTATTTACCGAAAAGTAATTGCATGTTCAAAAGCTAATTTTTTTAACATGGTTTCGTGAGACAATTATGGTGTCAAATACATAGATATAGAAGTTTAAGAGTAGAATACCACAAATACATAATATAATAGTCTACATTAGTATAATTAATAATATAACAATACTCAAACTCAACACATTTCAAGAAATTCGGTTCCAGTTCGGTTTTTGAAAACCGAATTTTCCTTGGTAAATTCGGTTCCTAGAAACCTAGAACCGAATAGGAACCGAAATATTCGGTTTCGGTACTTTTCGGTTCGGTTCTCGGTTTTTCTGATTTGGTTTGGTTTTGATAATTTGTGCCCGAGTGGCCTCTCCTGGACTTTGGCTGCGTGGTGAGGATCATGCTCTCTGCCCGGTCTAGCTTGCCATTCGACGCTCTCTTTGAAGTGGTGCCCAAATCCTTGAAGCCGTTTCCTTGGGCGGCCACTTTTGACTTGCTTTCCTGTGGCAAAATTTGAAGAACGCACGGTATTGTCCACGTTACCTCCCCAACTATCACGCGAGTTCATTTTTCCTCCCTCAACTCTAAAACCGGACAAATCACATCCCCAACTTTTCAAACCATACAGTTTTTCCTCCTTGAGCGGTTTTGAGGGCGGTTTTGCTTTCTGATAACCGCGGGTTGCTACAGTACCAGCGACGTTTGTCTTTTTTTTTTTTAAAAATCCGGTTGAATCTTTAAAAATCATAGAAAAATCATAAAATGAAAAATCCGGTTTTGTTGGAATCCACATGAGTAGATCTACACAGTGAATATACAATATGGTATACTTTAGTTCGACAAAATAATTATAGAAGCTTTGAAGCTACGAATTATTTTAATTAATTATATATTCACCTTATAGAACTTTGTACTAAAAGCATATCATATTAAATATTCACTGTAGATCTACTCATGTGGAGTCTAACAAAATTGGATTTTCTATTTTATAATTTTTTTATGATTTTCTTTTGATTTTTCAAAGATTCACCAAATAAATAAAAAAAAAAGACAAAATTTTCGTAGCAAAAACTTTGTACTAAAGCATATCATATTATATATTCACTGTGTAGATCTACTCATGTGGAGTCCAACAAAACCAGAAATTTTCATTTTATGATTTTTCTATGATTTTTCAAAGATTCAATTGAATTTTTTTAAAAAAAACAAACGTGCTGGTACTTTATAGCAACCCATGGTTTCTTGTAGCAACCCCGCCTTCAAAACCGCTCGAGGGAGTAAAATGCATGGTTTGAAAAGTTGAGGGAGGTGATTTGTACGGTTTTTAGAGTTGAGGGAGGAAAAGTGAACTTATGTGATAGTTGGGGAGGGAATGTGGACTTTTTCCTTTTGACATCGAAGAAGTGAGCGCTCTGGTCCGTTTTCTTCATAAAATATCTGCTGCCGCCGCCGCTGGGTTCCTTCGCGAGAACAGAAGAATAGCGACGCTGCTGCTGCCGTTTCTGCCCGTTGGAGAAGAACTTTGGAAGCTCTGCATCTAGCCGTTGGAGCTGCTGTTCCATAGTGTATAAAAGTGGGGAGAATTGCCTATTTGGCCTCGAAAAACTTCCTCTTGCTTTTTGGTCCTTTTTTCTTTGAACTTTCCTATTTGGGCTCCAAATGAAACTTTCTTTCTCCTTTGGCCTTCCGTCAATTTCAGCAAAGGTAACGGTGTTAAGTGACACCTAAAAAAGACCATTTTACCCCTGTCTAAAAAATAAAAAAAATAGAGTCAAACTTAAGATATTAAAAATAAACATGTGAAATCTTGAGAAATCTTAATTGGTACACAGCCGTACATGTTTATTACAAATACACTGGACTCATATATATGCGGAATGCGGTACACAGCCGTACAAGTTTATTAAAAAAATTTGAAACATAATTTATTCTTTGTTTCTAGATATATATAACAAAGATTTTGTAACCCTTGATTTAATAAGAAATACTATTTTGATTGATCTCACAAGGAGTAGCAGATTACAAGCAGCAGCTAGCAGCCTAGCACACGACTAATTCAGAGAGACGTCGAGGTGGAGACACGCTCCAGCTCCAAGCTGGCAGCGAGCAGAGTTTTGTCCCGTCCTGCAAAGGAGGCGGCAAAGCTGTTTCTGAACTGAGATTTGAGTTGTTCCCTTGACCATCCAAAAAATCCATCATCCGCTCCTGCCCCTGCAATGCATGCATTCCTACACGCAAATTAGTAGCTTGACCAACCCAGCAGGAGCAACAACGCACGCCATCTTATCAACGATCTCCTGCATCTGCATGACTGCATGTCACTACTCCTTGTGAGATCAATCAAAATAGTATTTCTTATTAAATCAAGGGTTACAAAATCTTTGTTATATATATCTAGAAACAAAGAATAAATTATGTTTCAAATTTTGTAATAAACATGTACGGCTGTGTACCGCATTCCGCATATCTAAGAGTTTAGTGTATTTGTAGTAAACATGTACGGCTGTGTACCAATTAAGATTTCTCAAGATTTCAAATGTTTATTTTTAATATCTTAAGTTTGACTTTTATATTTTTTTTTAGACGGGGTAAAATGGTCTTTTTAGATGTCACTTAACACCGTTACCTTGCTGAAATTGACGGAAGGCCAAAGGAGAAAGAAAGTTTCATTTGGAGGCCAAATAGGAAAGTTCAAAGAAAAAAAGGGCCAAAAAAAACAAAGAGGAAGTTTTTCTGAGGCCAAATAGGTAATTCTCCCATAAAAGTGAGTTGCTCCCTTTCTCCCTCGTCTAACTCGAAACTACAGTGAGCTAATATGCTCAGGAACGGAAGACCCAAGCCCAGACACCCGCATGCCGCAGCTGCAAGATGTGACTTTCGGCCTGCTGGAAGGGTGAGAATAGGCCCGGCCCAAACATAACCTGCTACTCTCGTCGGCCTGGTGGGGACATTAGCCACCTACCGCTCGGCGCTCGGCTCTCGCTACCAGCCAGCGGGCGGCGGCGGCGGCGTATCGTCAGCGACGAACAACCCAGCAAGCCCGGCACGGCCACCGCCCCCTGAGCAACGCCGGATAAACCACCGTGCCGCACCTCGCCGCCCTCGCCCTTCCGGCGTTGGTAGCCAGCCCATCGCTCCAACGGAGCCAGGGAAAGAGAGCAGAGCGAGGACTCGCGCCGGGACTGCAGCCGAAGACCGGCTCAGCCTCTACAAACCTTCCAGTTGTGTTTGTGGTGAACAAACTTTTCCCCTTCATTTTCTCAAATCCATTGGAACTTCAAAACGTGATTAGCCTCCTTTGATTCTGAAGGGTTGATGCGCGCATGAAATAGATCCAACAAGCTTATAAGCTGATCTCAACGATTAGCCTTCTTTGATTCTGAAGTGTATATGCTCAGCGATGTTCCTCCATCCTAAGCGGTCACTTTGGAAGATGTTTTCATCTGCTACTGCTACTGCTACTGCTCCGAGCTACTATTATGGAGGACTAATACAATCACGTGCACTTTCAGGTATTGTTCCAACTTTTGCTGTCATCTATTTGACTATTTCCCAATCAAGGCCATCTCCATACTCACCTGTATAAATGTTTTTTTTTTCCACAGCATTTGATCTTAGGCATTCTACCAGTTCCCCTGACAAAGCTTCCAGACATGCTATTCCATTCAAGGCTCGTTCATTCACACAATCTTCACTTGGGGCCAGTTCCGGGGACCAGGAGATTGTGATAGCTATGGGAAGCAATGTGGGTGATAGAGTTGGTACATTTGACAGGGCATTGCAGATGATGAAAACCTCAGGTGTCAACATCACTAGGCATGCCTGCCTTTATGAGACTGCCCCTGCTTATGTGACTGATCAGCCACGGTTCCTGAACTCTGCGGTTCGGGGTACGACTAGGCTTGGACCGCATGAGCTGCTTAAGAAGCTCAAGGAAATTGAGAAGGATATTGGGCGCACTGATGGAATAAGGTATGGCCCTAGACCAATTGATCTAGACATACTTCTGTATGGCAATTCTCAGATTGCTACTGAGACTCTGATTGTGCCTCATGAACGCATCCATGAGAGGCCTTTTGTTTTAGCACCTCTTGTTGACCTTCTGGGTGCATCTGCAGATGATGCTATCGAAACAAGCTGGCACTCTCTCTCGAGGTCCAGTGGTGGGTTCTTTGAATTGTGGGATAAACTTGGGGGTGAATCTATAATTGGAACAGAAGGCATTAAAAGGGTATTACCCATTGGAAATCTTCTGCTTGATTGGTCCGAGAGAACGCTCATCATGGGCATCCTCAATCTCACACCAGACAGTTTTAGTGACGGAGGAAAGTTTCAACCAGAGAGATACAGACCTGAACGTGGGTGGATCTGCAGGCCACATTTCCATGTTCCTGTCCTGGACTGGCTGCGTGGTGAGGATCATGCTCTCTGCCCAGTCTAGCTTGCCATTCGACGCTCTGCTGCTGAAGTGGTGCCCAAATCCTTCGAAACCGTTTCCTCGGCCTGCCACTTTTGACTTGGTTTCCAGTGACAAGCTGAAGAACTGCACAGTATTGTCTTTCATTCGCTGTACTGCTGCTTCGTCAACTCCATGGTTTGTCAACTCCACATAAAAAAAAGCATCGTGAAATTAACAGACTATATCTGGCTCCAACGTAGGATGCGACGATTGCGAACGGGAACTGAAACAGATAGTAGCGAGAATTGAAGAAATCCGGCCGAACCTGAAAGAAACCCCAGTTTCTGCAGGCATCGCCAAGCTTGGCCGTCTCCGACGCGGAAAGCTCCGGGTCGAGGAGCCTGGCCATGTCCACGACCGGCAGCTCGTAGCTCTCGTCCGCACCGACGACGACGCCGTCGAGGACCTTCTCTGTTCGGACGTACTTCTCCGGGATCTGCTCCGAGTTGGCGAACGCTGAAGCCGCAGCGTCCGTGATCTCCTTCCTGAAACCGATACGATCCATTGCTCCTACCTCCGACTCGGATCGAATTCCGCACGACAAGGCTACTGCGATGATTCATGATTGATGTGCTGATTTATATAAGTATATATAAAGACTGTTTCCACCCACTTGGCCACTTGCTGTTGCGGTTGTTGCGAGTTCAGTCGGCGTGATGGCCTATATCTAACCTAATAATAACACACTGCGGTATTCCCACGTTGCTATTGGTTACTTTTTGCATCTCGTAAGGCTTTTAACCGACATTTTTTGTCTGGCTCTCGCGTAAGAGAATCTTACCTGCCTGCCTGATATGAAATAAACCTCTCGTTATCAAAAAACCGGATATTTTGTGAGATTGAAAAACAGTCACACAAAAAAACGTTTTTTTACTCTCATGAAAAACAATACGTGAGAGTACACCGTCACGCATCACCTCACATTATTAGACTCATGAAATACACACTTTCATGAGAGTTCACCGCCACGGATTATTTTCATGAGAGTTCACACTACCATGAAAATAACATCGCCTCTAGATTTGCATCGTATTTTCATGGTAATTTTTTGTGATATTTCGTGAGAGGTCACCATCATGAAATTATTTGGTGAGAGGAATGTGTTTCGTGAGAGCTCACCATCATGAAATTATTTCGTGAGAGGAACGATATTTCTTGAAAGCTCACCGTCATGAAATTATTTCGTGAGAGTTGGGGTATTTTGTGGGATTTCGTCGTGAAATTATTTCGTGAGAAAACATCACCACGAAAACAAGTTATTTCATGAGAGTATAAACTGTTAACGCAGGGATCTCTAGTTTGGTTTTGGATAATTGATGACACCTAGGACTGAGTGTTTGATTAGTTGGAGATTGGTCAAGCCAAGTGTGGTGCATGATGGTCATGGTGGATGGATCGAGGTGATCCAAAATATGATCAAGTGCTCAACTTGGAGTGGTTTCGAGGATCAAAATGGGTTCAAGGCAAAGGTATATCCATAGAGTCATTTTGATTTTACACTCAAGACACCATAGAGGGTGTGAGTGATTTATGATAGATAATCGTACTATAAAGAGAGAAAAAATTTTAATTGCAATGGTTGTCTAATGCCGCTAATTTTAAATTGCATATGCATATGGGTTAGTGACGTGGCGACTCGTTGAAACACTCCTTGAAAAATGTTTGAGAAATGTCATATATTTGTGCTCAAGAGTTTAACATATTTTGGATTTGATAGCATATTATTTGGATCGAATACATGGAGAAGAAAAGAAAATCGAGAATGCATTGCAATATGTATACGTGTATATATGTTGTGCACTTGCACGTGCTCTGCCTGGTGGCCGACGGACAGCTTGCTAGCTTAGCTTTCCTAGCTGCTAATTTAAAAGTAAATTTCTCGTGGAGAAAACCGGCTGCCAGGGTGTCCACATCACCCCTAATTATTTTTGACCGTCCGATCCTCGATCTAACGGTTCTCCTTCCTCCTCCGCATCATATATATACCGGCTTCCAAACCTAACCCTACCCTTTCCCTCACTCTCCCAGGCAAAGAGCCGCCCTCCCTCTCCCTCCTCTCTCCCTCTGCGGGCTAGCGGCGCGGGCGGCCAGCCCAGCGACGCACGGCCGCCTTGGCCGGGCGCGGCCCGGCGGCGCGCGGCGGCCGCCAAGGCGGCCAGCGGCGCTGGCCAGCGCGGGGCGGGCGCGGACGGCCGCGGCCAGACGGAGAGCGCCACGCCCGGCCTTGGCCCGGCGGGGCGCCGAGGCGGGCGCGGCGCGGCGGCGGCGCGTGAGCCATCTCCCATTATATAAAGCACCCCAAGCCGCGGTGTGTGCGCCTCCTCGGATGGCCACGTCGGCGGCACATCAAGTTGGCCGCGGATTCGCATCGGAGGGCTAGGGCTGCCGCCAGTGCGACTCGCCGCCGCCGTCGCCGGTCTCGCCCGAATATATACCGGCTCGACCCTCAAACCCTAGCCGGCGCGTCCGCGGCCGCCACTCCTCCCTCACCCTCCTCTCTCGCGGCGGCAAGGGCCAGCCAAGCCGCCCCAGCGGCGGTCGCGGAGCGAGACGACCCGCGCCCGGCTCTCCAGCTCCCTCCTCCACCTCGGCTCCCGGCGCCGGTGCAAGGCGGCGGCCGGGCACGGCGCCCAGTGAGGTCGACCCTGGGCCAGCGGCGGTGTGGCGTCGCGGTGGACCCTAGGGCGCCGCCAACACACGGGTGCTCGGGGCGCTAGCGACGCAGTGAAGGTGGCCTCCCTCCATGCTCCTCTCTTTCCTTCGCCGGCCTCCCTCCATGCTCCTCCAACGGTGGGCGCGAGAGCGAGGGCGGCCTCCGATGGTGGGTGGCGCCGCGGAGACCCAATTTGTAGGTGCGGGTGCGGGACAAAGGCGGCCGGGACAAGCGCACCTCCGAGCATCCGTGTCCTCCGTTTTTTTCTTGGGCGGTATTGTCTTTTGCGGTGCTTTGCCAAAAGATCGATGTTGCCTCTGTTTTTTCGTCTTTGCTTTCGAGCGTAGATGCTGCACTCCTTGTTGCTCGTGTGTATTTTTGTTGCAGAGATTGTCTACTCGCGTGGATCTGACTCCTCCATGTTCTGCTATCTTCTTCTTTTCTCGGTTCTTTTGTTTCGTCCTGATCTGAGTTCTAATTGGTGCCTCCGCAGCCAATTCCTGCTTTCTGGAGACCTCGCGTGCATGAATCGGTCGTCCCTCACCGGAGGCCAACGGCGGCGCCGGCATGTTCGAGCCGGGAGGCGAAAAGGCGATGGCGACGCGAGACGGTGATCTGTCATCAGACCCACTAAGCCGGGCGCCGCGCCAGTCGTCCGCAACGTGTCCGGGCTAGATCCGCCTGTGTTTTGATCATGGAATCGACTATCGCCTCCTTCTTACTCACAGGTACGTTCACTGAGCCAGAAGAGGATTAGTTTAAGATGGTTACGTGGATTTTGTTTGTGTTGTGTGTTATTTGACTACCAAGGAGCCGTTTGTCTATGCATAACGTCCATATATTTGCAGTGATAAATGTGATTATTCTCCCGATGACATACTTTTGGTTTGCAGAATAGGTGTTTGATGGATCCGATCAGCTCGGAAATGGGCTTGTCAAGGCCACAACCAGAATCTTTGAGGGTATGTTCGTTTCAATGTTGCTGTATTTGAAATTCCTTTTGCTAACATCTATAGAGAATTTGATTTGATGCCATTACATCCTTCTTCAGGGGTGACAAAGGGGTCAGCTGCACTGTGCTGCTCTCCCTATCGATATTCCTGTTCTATCCTTTGATGAACTGATGGAAAGAGCTGATGACATTGGTTCAACAGCTTCGAGAAGAAATAAAAATTGATTTTTGAATTGCAATTGGATCTACAATTTTGTGTTTCAGTCAGCCTTGTTGACAACCAAATAATGCCTATAATTGGACTGTCAAGTGTGAAACAAATCCTAGAATAAGATTTCTTGGAGGAGCATGGATTTTTTGCAGACTGGGCACCTGCTATTATGATATGTCATTACCATTATTTGCCTTGCTCGTGATTTGTCTTTGGTGTGAGCTCTGAAAATAATTAATGTTTTTTTACATGCATGTTTTGGTCCAATGAATTTGGTATGCCTTGTCACTAAGGACATTACTTATCTTATTTAGTTTCCTCGAAGGCCGTAGCTTATGCCACTTGCACTCTAATGCAACCAGTCTGATAATATACCAGTCCTTGGTTTGCATAAACACTTTTTTTTGAAGTACAATCAACCATTGATGTTAAGCTGATGTCTTCTTTCATACATATCTATGGTCTTGGATGTCCTCAAACTGCAATCTACGGTCATGTTCTTCAGATATGAAGTGGGACATGTGGCAGAATTAAATGAACATCTTCTGAACCATCTTGCGGATAAATACAATTTACTAAATTATAGGAAGTGGATTCATACCACCATGAAAGATACGAGATTCAAAAAAGGTAAGCCTATTGAACTGGGGACTAATATGATCCTAGCACATAGATAACTATACTCAATTTGGTTGTTTTTGTATTTTTTCTATGAACACCTTCTAGCACAGTTTTGGCTTGCTGCATAAATTTATATACCAAATAGGGACTATTATTCCTAGATATTTTGGACGACACTCTGAGTTAGTGTTTCTATGGTCGTCCTGCTACCACATGTATGCATCTTTTAATTATATTCATAAACTGACCATTTTGGCTTGGTCTGCCATCTTTTAGCATCAAGTTCATGAGAAGCTCGACAGCAGCTCTGTTACCAGCCATCAAGTTCAGGAGAAGCTCAAGAGCAGCTGCCTCTTCCCTTGGACACCATCATTTTTTTTGACAATACCTTAAATAATATCATCAATCCTGCGCTCTGGTGTTACATATACACAGTATTGTGACTGTATGTATAATATGCTGTGTTCTGCCATCTCAGTCTAGAGGCTACCAAGATTATTCGTGTGTTCTGTGACTCATTTACATAAAAATACATGGAATGTTCAGTCTAGAGATAGTGCTTTGAGGATCGACTCTGTTTTATGGCAAATTTTGGTTAGACCGCGATTTGTATCCGCGTCCTATTTTATGGCAACTTTTTGTCTTCGTTGTACCGTGATTGTCTGCGTACGCTCCATGCCAGATTAAAACTCTGGCTGCTATGTATTTGGACAACTTAGTTTTCATTTAGAAATGTGTACAATTTGTGATGATAATATTTTTTACCAAACTAACCATCATTCGGGTTTTTGTATTTGGTTCATGTTTGAACATCTGGTATTGTGGTATTTAGCTCATGCCTGGACAGCTAATGTCTATATGCATTTTCTCTACAAATATTGTTGCGGCCACTGCTCGCGCGCATGGGCGCGCGCAAAACACTATTGGGTACTAGTTCGTGCTCCTTGGCCTGGGATCGACGATGGTCCAGAGCTGCTTGGCTGTTGCCTGCGCGCGTTGGACCGGTGCAACACGCTGCTGCTGTTCCTGCTCTGCTGGGCCGGCCTGCTCATTGCTGCTGCTCGCGAGGCCCAAGACTAGTGCTGCTTGGCCCATGCGGGAAGTGGAGGACTTGGTCCGATTGAAGACTGCAGCAGCTGGTCCGTTTTGACATCGAAGAAGTGAGCGCTCTGGGTCCGTTTTCTTCATAAAATATCTGCTGCCGCCGCCGCCGCTGGGTTCCTTCGCGAAAACAGAAGAATAGCGACGCTGCTGCTGCCGTTTCTGCCCGTTGGAGAAGAACTTTGGAAGCTCTGCATCTAGCCGTTGGAGCTGCTGTTCCATGGTGTATAGGGGGTGTTTAGTTGGTGAAATATTTTGAGTTCGAAAATTGTAACACTTTTCGTTTGATTGAAAATTGTAACACTGTTTTTTTGAGTTCGAAAATTGTAACACTTTTCGTTTGATTGAAAATTGTAACACGTGTTTATTGTCTTTTGTTATTCTAACAAGTTGTTGTAGTATTTTTGTAGAAATTTTATTAAGTTATTCACCTCCCCTCTAGCCATTTAGGAACTTACACGTTTCCATTCTCTCTCTTTAAAGTTTCATGCAAAAAATGAGTTTGTCTTGATGTGGCATCCTATTTAATGCACATAAAATTTCTATGAAACCTTCCATTGAGACTGACCTTGGTCCAGGTTTGTGATTTGTGAGGCCAAACCCTACGAATCAGAGCCCACCACGTTCTCCCAGGAAAGGAGTTTGAACAAAAAACATGTAGCTCCGTCCGTAAAAAAAAAATGCAATTCTTGTATTTCTAAAAACCAATGGTTTTTAAATTTGATCAAATTTATATCAAAAGAATAAGAGTCATCCAAAGAATTTTGGAGAGTCAAACTATATCAAGTTCGGTCAAGATTATTTAGAAATTTTGAAAGATTTCTTCACTTTCAAAAAAAACAAATATTTGTGACATCACATATGTTACTATGAAAAATATTATTAATGAAGAATGTAATGATACTTAGTTGGTATTATAAATGTTATTATCTTGCCATATAAATATTTTGATCAAACTTAAGATGATTTGACTCTATAAGATTCTTACAATCACTTATAATTTGAGACCGATGGAGTATATAGTAATAACAATAAATGTATATAGAGATGCAGAACATAAATGAGCGATCCCCAGGACTCATTGATGTCATGGAATGAACCGTATGCGCCGGACTATATCGAGCGATCCAGGTCTTGCGGAATTGGAAAACCTACTCGGCATAACCCCTCCTCATCTTCAAGGTCCCTCGTCTTCTCCCTAGCTAATTCGATCCGTTGAAAGGTCCTAATGGCTAGAGGGGGTGAATAGCCTATTAAAAATTCTCGCAACAACACTAAGCACCGGATTAGTAAGTAAGATGGCGAAGCTATTAAGCAATTCAACAAGCTAGCTATGCAAGCCACAAGTCAATTCTATTGTCTCTAATCCACTCAAAAGCTATGTCGCTAGTTTACTTCTAGGTGAACAAGCAATTCTAATTAGATTACAACTAGGAGCTAACAAGACTAAGCAACCTAACACACTACTCAAGCTAACAAGCTAAACAAAGCTACACAAGATATATCAATGTAAATACACGTGGAGTAGTGAACGATATACCGACGCGTCGATGTGTAGAGGTGGAAGCCAATCACCGTGATCAACAAGAAATCTCCAACGAGCACAATAAGGTTGACACGATGATTTTTCACCGAGGTTCACGTGTTTGCTAAGCACGCTAGTCCCGTTGTGGCGACACACTCACTTGACGGTTGCTAAGCAATGGCGGTGCCAAAAACCCCTATGGGCGCTCAAGCAAACGATCACAAGAGAGGGTCCAACAAGCCACAAGCAATCCACTAGTGACGCCTTTCGCGAAACCTCCCGCGGGGTAAGGCTCAACCCCTCACAATAACCACCGGTGTGGCCTCGAACAAGCTCCACTCGAGCTCAACACCGCCTCTTGCTCCAAGCCGCTAGGGAACCGCAAATTTCAAGAGAAACAAGAATCCCGCGGCTTCTCCAAGGATGAAGTGCTCTAGATGCAACCAAGCAATGCAATGCACTTCTATCACTCTCAATCTCACCAAGAATTCGAGTTATGGATGGAGAGATGAGTGGAGAGGAGTATCAAATGCTCACTAGCAAGTTGGAAGCTTCAAATGTGCAAGAGGGGCCTAAGGAACCAGCCAACCAAGTATATATATGGCTCCTCTCGAAATGGAGCCGTTGCTCCAAAAATTTGCTCTGCGCAAGACCGGCCGGGGCCTTGACCGGAACCACCAAGTAGGTCCGGTCGAGGGTCCGGTCGGTGCTTCCGGCCGCTACGGACAAGCCACGGGCCCACAACGGGCACCCTTCGTCCGTGTCGTCCGGTCACGGATCCGGTCGACACCGGAAGCATCCGTCGGGGTCCGTCACCGCGTCGGCAAAAACCCGCTGCGGGGCTCTCGCGACGCCTTGCGACCGGGCCGCTCGGTGAGTGCGTCGGTCGCACCAACGTCGCGTTCGATCCGCCTGGACGGTTTGCTTCTCCATCTTCTTCTTTCCTCTTTGCTTCAAACTTGTTTTCGCCTCTTGCCGTAGGGTTGCCAACACATCCAAGATGACCACGTTATCACCAATGTTAGCACGGCGAGATGTTAGGCAAGATCGAAGTTAGTGCTCTCATGTCCTAAATGCAATATGCAAGTCAATTGGACCTAGAAGCACTTCACCAAAGGATTGTCGCGGCATCACCTCTTGATAGTCGGCTATCTATCCTATAATGTGATCACACGCTCTATCGTGTCTTGATCACCGAAAGGAAAACCCTATCAAGTATACCTTTGCCTTGATCTCGGGGTTTCTCTCAAGCCGATCACCGAGCTTGACGATCCATCATGTCCACCATCATTGTCCATGTTCATGATCATCATGCTCCTTGTCATCCACCTAATCCTTTCTTAAGTCACACACTTAGAGCAAAGGATTAGTCCACAAGTGTGTCATCAATTTCCAAAACCAAACATGAGATTTCATCCGTTTCCATGAGTTTTTCCGATCTTCTTTATACTCAACGCCGCCGATAAAACTAAAACTACACAGGAGCGCCATGTCTGCCTTCCTCCACCCCTTGTCACCCGCTCTTGCACCATCTTCCACGCTTCTCGTGCGCCACGGCCTCCTCGGACGACGCCTCCATCGGTCTCTCCATCTTCCCCAGGGGCGCGGGCACAACTTGGGTCGGGTGGGTCGGGTGCGTATTGCGCGTGCGTAGAACCCATCTAATTGGCGCATCATCAATAAAGGTTTTGTGTCTTCAAATTCAAAGCGGGTATGGTGTCAGAGTAAGAAATATGTTGTGCGTTGTCGGCTTGTCCAACTTAGGTGAGTGAGTGGATGGATTAACGGATAAAAAGTACAACGCTGGAGGAAGAAATGGTATGTTTATTATAATATCAGACAGAGAAAATATAGAGGTTTTGATATTGGTTGGCTCCTTGAAATATGATCGAACAATTTCTTGGTTGGCTCCTTGAAATTTCAAATGCATTTGAAATTTCTTTTAAAAAAAAAGTTGATTTTTTTTTTTAAAAGGGTTGATTTTTTTTTTTTTAAAAAAATCCAGCTCTCGTATGCTCTCTCCTGCAGACGCTCTCTCCTTCTCTCGTCGACTGAGTCCTCTTTTCTGCCGCTTGTCTCCCATGGTATTCTAGGGTCCTTCATCTGTTTCTTTTTATCATCAGTGGCGAAGCTACGTTGAGCTTACCTGGTGCCCATGCACCACGGTAAGAAATTTTTCCATTAGCTAGACAAATTTTCTCCATGTATTTTTACCAAATTCTATATGTCTCCTTATCAGTGCACCACCCAAAGTTGACAGCTAGCTTCGCCCCTGTTTATCATACTGGTGACTGGTGAGCACTGCTTTGTC
Source organism: Hyparrhenia diplandra (assembly GCA_015847255.1). Lineage (NCBI taxonomy): Eukaryota > Viridiplantae > Streptophyta > Magnoliopsida > Poales > Poaceae > Hyparrhenia > Hyparrhenia diplandra. Next base: position 120,439 of record JADLZK010006962.1, on the reverse strand, counting down.
TTCAGCACTCGTTCAATTAAAAAGAAGGATCTGTCTATCAATCACACCCACGCGAAGATTACATCTATATATCTAGCTGTCTAAGCCATGGTGGTCTATTGGTCATGGAACTTGAACCAAAGCCCACCTATGTACTCCCTCACTCCAGATTATAAGTCATTTGAACAATCTTAGAGAGTCAAACACATCAAGTTTGATCAAGATTATTGAGAAATTTTGAAAGATTTCTTCACTTTCAAAAAAAAAAAAAAATTTTATGACAACAGACAGGTATACTATGAGAAATACAATTAATGATTCTTGGAATGCCTTATAATTTGAGGCAGAGGGAGTATAATAGTAATAATAATAAATGTATATAAATGCAGACAATAAGTGAGTGATCGAGGACTCACTGGTGTCATAGAATGAACCATATCGCGGCCGAACCATTGAGTGATCCAGGTCTTGCGAGTTGGAAAACCTCCTCGGCGTCGGCAGCGGACCCCAACCCCTACCCAACTTCAAGCTCCCCAGTCTTCTCCCTATTTTAATCTGTTCATGCGAGTTCTTCGGTCTTCTTTATAGGCGTGCCGCTGATAAAATTCCAGGAACGCCATGTTTGCCTTCCCCCCCTTTCGCCCCGCTCTCGCATCATCTTTTGTGTTCCTCGGCGGAGGGCCTACCTCTCCTTGGCTGGCACCTCCTCTGTCGCCCTCTCCATCTTCCATCTTCGGGGCAGGGCGCGGTCACACCTTGGGTCGGCTGTGTTGTTTAGTTACTCCTCAAGAACTTTACACCCTATCACATCGGATGTTTGGACATATGCATGTAGTATTAAATGTAGATTAAAAAAATAACTAATTGCACAGATTGCGTGTATTTTGCGAGATGATTTTTATGAGCCTAATTTATTTGTCTATGATTAGACAATGTCGTGCTACAGTAAACATGTGCTAATTATGAATTAATTAGTCTTCACAATTTAGAGGTGACTTATGTAATTATTTTTTATTTGTATCCGAACACCCCTTCCGACATCACACAAAGCATCCGATATGACACCCCAAAACTTTACACCTTGAAAATAAACAAGGCCAACTGGTGCGGCATTAATAAAGGTTTTATTTGGCTCCAAACTTAAAGTGAGAATGATATGAGAGTGAGAAATATGTCGTGCCTTGTCAATTGTAGGTAAATGAGCGGATGGGTTGACGTATAAAAGTACAGTGTTGGAGGAAGAAATGTTTTGTTTAATATCAGATATAAAAAAATATGGAGGTTTTGATATCGGTTGGTTCCTTGAAATATGATCGAGCGAGTTGATCAATTATTTTTGGACCAAAGGAGCAAACTAGACCTGTTTTGACGAGGTATACGAGTATATGACGATTCTACTATATCCTGAGGCTCTCGATAAACCGTGTCGATCGTCCCTTGCTCCAGCGCGCGTTGAAATTCCCCTTCTTGTACTCCTCTATCTCAATGGATCTGAACCGTGCGTGGGTGTCACCCTTCTTGAGGAGATCCGGCAGCGGTGTCACCAGGCCCCCGACGGATGCATCCTGGAATATCACCACGGTGGTCCGACCCCTCTCGGCGTCCGGGAGCACCCTGTGCTCGACGCTGGTGTAGGCGCCGTTGGTGAGCACTTCCAGGATCTGCCGACGTTGAAGAAAAAGGCGCCCGGTAGCGGGTGCACCGGGTATACCACCTGTCGTCCTTCCGGATCTGCAGGCCGGGCGTGTCGTCCACATGTAGCAGCAGCGTCAGGCCCGGGCCGTCCGTGTGCGCCGTGGTGCCCATCACCTTCTCCCGGTGGCGGCACGAAGGGTAGTAGTGGCTCGCCATGGTCTGCCCTTCCCTCGTAAAGGCGTCTTGGAGCACCTCCGGCTCCACCCCAAGGTCGGCCGCCATGAAACCCATGAGCCTCATTGTGAGGTCTATCATCTCCACTGAGTAAACCTCAAGCGCGTCCCTATAATAGAGTTGATGCATGGGAGACAAAGTCAAACGATGATCGATGAGACGATTGATGAGTTGATGCATGGGAGACAAATCAAACGATGATCGATGAGACGATTGACGAGTTGATGCATGGGAGAAAAGAGAGTCAAACGATGAACGAGATGATTGATGAGTTCGGGAGACAAGTCAAATGATGATCGATACGATTGATAGATGCACGAAACTGAGTTCCTGTCCTGGACTGGATCATATCATATCATCGATAGAGATACAAACCTGAACGTGGATGGATCTGCAGGCCACATTTCCATGTTCCTGGACTGGACTGGCTGCGTGGTGAGGATCAGGCTTTCTGCCCAGTCAAGCTTGCCACTGGACGCTCCGCAGCGGTGCCCAAATCCTTCCAAGCCATTTCCTTGGAGGACCCCAACTTTTGCCTTGGTTTCCAGTGGCAAGCTGAAGAACTGCACGGTATTATCTTTCATCCGCTGTACTACTGCTTCGTCAACTCCATGGTTTGTCAGCTATACTCCACATATATCCACAGAAAAGCATTAACACAAGCTCTGACGTAGGATCGGATGCGGCGGTCATGCATGCATTCAAACGGTACCAGAAACAGATAGTTAGCGAGAATTGAAGAAATCAGGCCGGACCTGAAGGAAACCCCAGTTTCTGCAGGCATCGCCAAGCTTGGCGGTCTCCGACGCTAAGAGTTCCGGGTCGAGGAGCCTGGCCATGTCGACGACTGGCAGCTCGTAGCTCTCGTCCGCACCGACCACGACGCCGTCGAGGACCTCCTCGGTTCGGACGTACTTCTCCGGGATGTGCTCGGAGTTGGCGAACGCTGACGCCGCAGCGTCCGTGATCTCCTTCCTGCAACGGATAGGGGCTTCCTCCATTGCTGTGCGAAAGCTCTGCTGGACCTACCACCTATAACCTCCCGACTCCGATCGAATTCCGCACGGCAAGGCTACTGCGATGATTGATGTACTGATTTATATATATATATATATAAACTGTTGCTGTTGCGGGTTCAGTCGGCTTAACCTTTCTTATTATTCCCACGCTGCTATTGGTTACGTTTCGTAGTTTGGAGTCGCGTCAGATATAAACTATTGGCAGACATCGGACCCAGACCCACTCAGTCAAAAACAAATCGGCTATATATTACCTCGTGCTGGGGCAAGTAGCCTGATGGATGGACTTATTATCATTTCTTTATGCATTTCAGTTTTGGGAGTTTTGACGTCTACTGAGCTCTCGTATGCTCTTTCCTGCTGGCGCGCTCTCTCTCGTCGACTGAGTCCTCTTTGCTGCCGCTTGTCTCCCATGGTGTTCTAGGTTCTTCATCCGTTTCTTTTTATCATACTGGTGAGCACTGCTTTGTCTTCAGGACTCGTTCAATGAAAAAAGTCTCTCTCTGAAACGCTCCGAGCGAAACACGGCCACGGCCACACGGGCTCTCGCGTCTCGACCCAATGGGCTTGACAATCTTCTCAGGAACGGAAGACCCAAGCCCAGACACAAGCTACAAGATGTGACTTTCGGCCTGCTGGAAGAGTGTTCTTACGTTGAGAATAGGCCCGGCCCAAACACCAAACATAACCTGCTATTCTCGTCGGCCTGGTGGGACGCGGGACATCAGCCACCTACCGCTCGGCGCTCGCTACCGGCCGACGGGCGGCGGCGGCGCATCGCATCGTCAGCAACGAACAGACCAGCAAGCCCGGCACGGCCACCGCCCTGAGCAACGCCGGACAAACCACCGTGCCGCACCTCGCCCTTCCGCCGTTGGTAGCCAGCCCATCGCTCCAACGGAGGCAGGGAAAGAGAGCAGAGCGAGGACTCGCGCCGGGAATGCCGCCGAAGACCGGCTCAGCATCTACAGATCTTCCAGGTGTGTAGCAAGCAACGTTTCCCCTTCATTTTCTCAATCCAGTGGAACTGTAAAAACTTTAAACTAACTAGCCCCTTTGATTCTGAAGGGTTGATGCGCGCATGAATTAGATCCAACAAGCTTAAAAAGCTGATCTCAACGACTATCCTTCTTTGATTCTGAAGTATATATGCTCAGCGATGCTCCTCCATCCTAAGGGGTCACTTAGGAGGATGTTTTCATCTGCTACTGCTACGAGCTACTATTATGGAGGACTAATACAATCACGTGCACATTCAGGTATTGTTCCAACTTTTGCTGTCATCCATTTGACTATTTCCCAATCAAGGCCATCTCCATACTCACCTGTATAAATGTTTTTTTTTTTTCCACAGCATTTGATCTTAGGCATTCTACCAGTTCCCCTGACAAAGCTTCCAGACATGGTATTCCATTCAAGGCCCGTTCATTCACACAATCTTCACTTGGGGCCAATTCCGGGGACCAGGAGATTGTGATAGCTATGGGGAAGCAATGTGGGTGATAGAGTTAGTACATTTGACAGGGCATTGCAGATGATGAAAACCTCAGGTGTCAACATCACTAGGCATGCCTGCCTTTATGAGACTGCCCCTGCTTATGTGACTGATCAGCCACGGTTCCTGAACTCTGCGGTTCGGGGGTACGACTAGGCTTGGACCGCATGAGCTGCTTAAGAAGCTCAAGGAAATTGAGAAGGATATTGGGCGCACTGGTGGAATAAGGTATGGCCCTAGACCAATTGATCTAGACATACTTCTGTATGGCAATTCTCAGATTGCTACTGAGACTCTGATTGTGCCTCATGAACGCATCCATGAGAGGCCTTTTGTTTTAGCACCTCTTGTTGACCTTCTGGGTGCATCTGCAGATGATGGTATTGAAACAAGCTGGCACTCTCTCTCAAAGTCCTGTGGTGGGTTCTTTGAATTGTGGGATAAACTTGGGGGTGAATCTATAATTGGAACAGAAGGCATTAAAAGGGTATTACCCATTGGAAATCGTCTGCTTGATTGGTCCGAGAGAACGCTCATCATGGGCATCCTCAATCTCACACCAGACAGTTTTAGTGACGGAGGAAAGTTTCAACCAGTGGAAGCTGCCATTTCTCAGGCCAAGCTATTAATCTCAGAAGGTGCAGACATCATTGATATCGGTGCTCAATCTACTAGGCCCTTTGCAAGGAGATTATCTCCAAATGAAGAGCTTGAGAGGTTGGTTCCTGTTCTGGATGAGATTACAAAAATTCCTGAGATGGAGGGAGGTTGCTCTCAGTAGATACATTCTATGCTGAAGTCGCCATTGAAGCTGTGAAAAGAGGAGTTCACATGATCAACGATGTATCCAGTGGACAGCTTGACCCAAGAATTCTTAAAGTTGCAGCTGAACAGGGTGTTCCATATGTTATAATGCACATGAGGGGAGATCCATCGACTATGCAAAATGAAAAGAATTTACAGTATGGTGATGTCTGCAAGGAAGTTGCTTCTGAGCTATATAAAAGGTTGAGAGAAGCAGAACTCTCTGGGGTTCCCTTGTGGAGGATAGTCATTGATCCTGGCATTGGTTTCTCCAAGAAAACCGGACATAACCTTGAAATAATTAAGGGCTTGGGATCCATTAGGAGGGAAATAGGTAAAATGAGTATAGGAGCTTCACATGTGCCAGTATTACTGGGACCCTCAAGGAAAAAGTTTTTTGGGTGAAATATGCAACCGTACCAATCCAGTTGAGAGAGATGTTGTTACTGCTATAGCTGTGGCAGATGGGATTATAAATGGTGCTAACATAGTAAGGGTCCATAATGTTGGGTATAAGCGCAGATGCTGTAAAGTACTGTGCAGCATTGCGAAAAGGGTAGAAGATGGGAAACTTGAATTACCTGGTTGAATAGATACTGATCTCCAGTTTTACAAGAAAATGGTGTTGCAGGGGGACCCTCATTTCACACCACTGTGGAGTATCATATTATAAGTATTATTAACATATAAACCAGAAAATAGAATTGATGTTTTCCTTGTGCCATCTCCTTTCTAAAATCTTCCATGAATCATGGGTTGAATTCATGTTGCTTCAAACGAGTAGCCAAGGGGGTTAAGGTTTCAATATCTACTACTGCATTTTTTTTCCCAACGACAGCAAAATGATTTTTACATTTTCAGTAATTCGAATTAACAGTCTGATTTCCTTGTAACTTCTCTAATTCAGATTTACTGGATAGATTGCAGTACACCTGCTTGCTTTTTTTTTTCCTCCCTGTAACTTTGTATTTTGTACTTTGCCATAGCCAATGAGGAAATGTCATGTATCGCAAGTGCATGCTTGGTTTCTGAGAGTTCAATTTGCCCAACTATGAAATCTAATTGTTCACAATAGTTTTTTTTCTTTTCATTTTGAACTGATTTGGATTGAATTTCCTGCTCTCAATATACTCTATTGTTGCCTCGTCTTTTTGGCGTCTTGGTCCAATGATGAAACTGTGAGAACTGCAAGTGCCGGATGATCGAACTGTCATCGAGATGGCTGTTTGTCCATGATATCAACTAAGTTTCAGAGGACTTCTTACATATTCTTCGTTTTTTTTTTTTTTTGGTGGGGGTGGGGGAGGATGCAAAACCTCATGTAATTTGTACTTATCTGTTTCTTTGGGCTGGCGTATTGGAAGTTGAATCTTCCATCTTATTTGACTATATTCTTGCCGGTGTTAAACATATGTTTCTTTCTTCCATTCAAAAAAAAAAATAGGTTTCTTGTTATGATGTTAAAAGGTTGCTTGAAACAAGATAACATAGCAAGTGTAGGAGTGATGTATGATTCCAAGGTAAACGCTCAACTGTCATTGAGAGTGTTTCTGTATGATGATGGCAGGAATTTTATCCGGCATGTATCAATGCAGAAGATGATCAAAAGTTACAAGATAATAATACAAGAGAACAGAGCCACCCATTTGTAGTTGTAATTGGTGTCTTAGTTATGGCGGCCCTAATTTGCTTGTGGTGGGGGGGTGGGGTGGGGTGGGGGTTCTTAGTTGCTGTGCTTGTTTTAATGCGGTTGTTTTTTCTTAGTTGGAGTTTTTCTTCTATACTACTAGTAGTGGGTCGTGCTGATTCATCGGGTCGAGTAGCTGTTTGGTCTTCAGGCCTTGTTTTGCTAATAGAAATAGGATCGGCTATCTTTTTTTCCGTCTAATATATGCGGTATTGCTCAACTAGCGGATTTGTTTCCGTATTGAACTCTGTAGTCCATCCACCCTTTAAATACATTTTGCAAGCTAAGTTGTCCATGGTCTCAAGCATATATTCGAATTAACAGTCTGATTTCCTTGTAACTTCTCTAATTCAGATTTATTGGATAGATTGCAGTACAGCTGCTTGCTTTTTTTCTCCCTGTAACTTTGTATTTTTGTACTTTGCCATAGCCAATGAGGAAATGTCATGTACCGCAAAGCGCAATATGACAGGCCAAGTCTATGGTCCATGCTTGGTTTTTGAGAGTTCTATTTGCCCAATGATGAAATCTAATTGTTCACAATATATTTTTTTTTTTCATTTTGAACTGATTTGGATTGAATTTTCTGGTCTCAGTATACTCAATTGTTGCCTCATCTTTGGCGTCTTGGTCCAATGATGAAATCGTGAGAAACTGCAAGTGCCGGATACCATGCTTGGTTTCTGAGAGTTCTATTTGCCCAATTATGAAATCTAATTGTTCACCATAGATTTTGTTTTTTTTCATTTTGAACTGATTTGGATTGAATTTTCTGCTCTCAATATACTCAATTGTTGCCTCGTCTTTGGCGTCTTGGTCCAATGATGAAACTGTGAGAACTGCAAGTGCCGGATGATCGAACTGTCATCGAGATGGCTGTTTGTCCATGATATCAACTAAGTTTCAGAGGACTTACATTTTCTTCCTCTTTTTTTTTTGTTGTTGTTGTGTGTGTGCGCTTGGGGGTGGAGGGAATGCAAAACCTCATGTAATTTGTATGATGATTCCAACCTAAACACTCAACTGTCATTGATAGTGTTTCTGTATGATGATAGCAGGAATTTTATCCAGCATGTATTAATGGAGAAGGTGATCAAAAGTTACAAGATAATAATACAAGAGAACAGAGCCACCCATTTGTAGTTGTAATTGGTGTCTTAGTTATGGCGGCACTAATTTGCTTGTGGTAGGGTTTTTTTTTCTTAGTTGCTGTGTTTGTTTTAATGCGGTTGTTTTTCTTAGTTGGAGTGTATTTCTTCTATACTACTAGTAGTAGTTTGTGCTGACTCACCGGGTCGAGTAGTTGTTTGGTTTTTAGGCTTGGTTTTGCTATAGAAATAGGCTCAACTAGCGGATTTGTTTCGTATTGAACTGTAGTCCATCCACCTTTTAAATACATTTTGCAAGCCGCATGGAAAGAGTATAAATTATATTCCTTGCATTTTGTAATATCAATCTCTCAACATACGGTAAAGATCAAATATATGTTTCTCGTTTGATTCCTTTTTTTTTTTCCTAACATATGCCTCGGCAGCTGCAATGCCGCTTGAACACGGTGAAGGGCTCTGCAATTTAGTATAGGCACTTTCCAAGATTGCGATAATGCAGCAGGGCCTCTTCTTTAAACTGCGATCAACAGCGCGGCAAAGTGCTCCTTGAAATGACACAGATATACACAGCCGCTGAGCACGGCAAAGAAAGCTCTCTGAATACATTTCTGCTTTCTAAAATACTTGTGTATTCACATCCCCGTCTCGTTTAAAACTCGTAGTCCCCGCCGGATTCGCCGTGGCGCCGCGACTGGCTCTCATGCATCCTCGTCATGTTCGCCCTCTGCACCAGGCGCACCAGCGACTGCACAACCTCCGACATCGGCGGCCGAAACTCCGGCTCGGGCTGCAGGTTGCAGGAACCAGCATCAGCATTTCAGCAGTGCAAGACATGTCACTCTGCATATGGGGGCAATGAGAGTTGTGGATGGACTGAAGATAATTCTTCACCTGAACACAGAGGGCGATGGCGTCGGCGAAGCGGGAGAGGGATTTGGACGGGTACAACCCTTGCAGCGCCGGGTCGACCATCTGGTCCAGCGCGTCGATGTCGTGCAGCTGCGGAGTTGCCCATTGAACCAGTGACTGTTCAGGCCGCTGTCTGGACCTGCAAAAGTTCAGAGAGCAAGTAATGACTGCATGTGTCGCTACAACAACACTTAGTTGTCTCAGATTGTTCTTGTGGTACTTCAGAACAAATGTTTTGAGCGCAGTTCAGAACAAATGTGTGAGAAAAAGATGGTGTGTTGCAATTGGCTAATTTGTGTTTACCTGTCAAACGGTTTCCGGCCAGTCAGAAGCTCTAGCATGACGACTCCGAAACTGTACACATCGCTCTTCAGGGAGTACTGACCAGACAAGGTCACCTCAGGTGCCCTGTACCCTGAGTTCTCATCAGATTCCTGAAATTGTTGCTTATATATTTAGTACTCTTGTGTAGAAAGCTTAGCACTAACATTTGTTAAATTAGCACTCGTGCTATAAAGTTGCGCTGAGCTCAACTTGGTATCATATAGCTTGTTGATCTAAGCTTAGCTTGCAGCTAGGTATGAAGAACTATTGTGCTAGCCATAAGATCCTGAATCTCTTCAGTTCTATTACTGTAATGATATTCTTGATGACTTGATTTAGCATGTTGTAATTGAATACTATAAACTTCATATATAATTATATATCATTAAAAACACTAGGTACTTCTACAAAGAAATAATAGTGTAAAGTATTTCTTCTGCAGAGAAGTCAATCACAGATATATTAAAAGTACCTGGAATTCCTGGTTGGAAAGAAGGCCTGCAAACCCAGAATCAGAGAGGTGGGGGTTCATCTCACCATCCAATAAAATGTTGGATGACTTGAAATTCTTGTGGACTACAGAGGGTGAACAAGTCTCATGTAGATACCTGAAAAATTCATATGGTTACCATAACCTGTCAGTTCTGAAAAAGGGTGGTGAAAATCCTGCAACACTTACTGTAATAAACCTGTCAGTTCTGAAAAAGGGTGGTGAAAATCCTGCAACACTTACTCTAATGCCCTTGCAGATCCAAGCGCAATCTTGACACGGTTGTTCCAAGACAATGGCTTGCTGTGTTCATCCTTCAGATGAAGGAAGTCATGGAGAGAACCATTTCTGTAGAATTCATATACCAGCAAGCATTGTCCATGCTCTGAGCAGTAACCAGCAAGCTCAGCAAGGTTTGGATGATTTAGCTTTGAAATGTTGACAACCAACTCGACGAACAAATCTGAAGGATGGCTTGGAAACACAGAAAAGTTTATTTTCTTTACAGCCATGACCTGAAATTTACCATCAGAAAGTGATGACATCGCAATAGTTTGGATCACGATTTGAAAATCGTGAAACTGGAATGAAGAATATCATCAAGATATAATAGCCTAATAATTTGTTTGAACATGTAAGAATGAGCGATATACCTTCTGATCACCGAATTTTGCTTTGTAAACACGGCCTAACGATCCCTCACCGATAAGACTGTCAGGAGTGAAGCTGCCTGTTGCCACCTGAAGGTCTGCCACTGTGTATGCAGGTACTGTAATGGAAGACAAACTTACTTTCCTTGAGATGGACTTGTTAGTAGTATCATTTTCATCGAAGGACTTGTGCAGGTCAATTTTTGTGGGAGGCTTCAAACTCATTGAAACAGTCTTCTGCATTTCTTCTTTGCCAATTTTTGATATGATTTTGATAGATTTAATCGCTTTCATCTCTGAAAAGTATGGTTTTAGACACAAGGATAACACATTATTTAACCATCTTCCACAAGGAAAAGAGTACAGAAGGCAGAAATTGCACAATTCATCTGTAAAGATATCAGCTTGTGGTTCCTACCAGAACAGCAGCAATCAGATGAAAACACAACTATCGTAAGACTTACGTTTAAGTCCAGAAGCAAGAGGGCTGAGAGGTTCATTTTGTTCAGGGTCTTGTCCACGTGATAACCTCCAAGATTTCCTTTTGATCACAAGGAATGCAACTATTGCGCCAACAACCAACAAACATATAACGATTCCTGCTACTGCACCACCACTAAGTTTCGAGTGTTTGCCACCATCTTTGGCTGAGTTATCTTTACCAGCACTACTTGGAACAGCAGGTCGCCGAGAGGGAGGAGGAGTATTTGTTGATGGTGGTGATAGTGGTGATAGTGATGATGGTGATGGTGGAGGTGGTGGAGCGGGGCCATTGTTAAACGAATTTCCACTTGTCCTGTAAAATGATGACTAGATTGTTGTATCCATCCGGTATGCTTGAATAGCAATCACTGCAACAGTTGCAGTAAAGGTACTTACTGGAGATTGTTGATTCCCTGTAGTTTATCAGGTACCCAACCAGTGAATTGGTTGTTTTCGACATTTCTGCAAGTATTGTGAAATGCTGCATTAAGAAATTAATCTTGTAATTGGAGTAGGTGGTAAGCATGTCAACTTACAAGTCAGTAAGAGGAAGATCGGTGAGAACATCTATTGTGCCGTTAAGTTTGTTGTTCTGAAGGTAACTGACAAGAGGGGAGATTGGATTTGTAAGTAACCATGTGATGTTTTTTTCCAATTGACGAATTTGAACAGAGCATGTGGAGTACTCACAGTGTTTTCAAACTTGTCAAGGAGTTGAAGCTTTGTGGAATATTACCAGAGAATATGTTGTATGATAGATCCCTGAAAATTGAACAGTTGGTTCATATTTACCACTGTGGATTGTGGAGCGATGAAGACAAGAGAATGCATAAGTAGTCAGAAAGAAAGAAAATCACTCACAGGGTTGTTAAATTTTTTGAGCTGACTAAACATATCATTGATGTTCGAGAGCTGATTGTGACCAAGATTTCTACAGCAAGGAGAGTGAAAGATATAATTTGGCCAAATCTTGTCAAAGTGCTCGAAGAAAACAGCTTAGCACAAATCCCAATAGGCAACTTACAAATCTCTAAGTGTAACCATCTGGGAGATGGAGTAAGGCACTGTCCCAGTGAAGTTATTTCCAGCAAGATTTCTGCATACCAGGTAGTTTTATGTAAGACCTAAAAATATTTTTTTAAAAAACATAAATAGGAATGATGAGGTACACATACAGACATGAGTACATGACTCACAAGCTCTGGAGATTCGGAGGAAGATTATAAGGAATATCACTGCCTCCAAGATTATTGTTGCTCGTATCCCTACAGAACACCAAAAGTTAGATGAAGACCGAACAATGACATGTTGTCTGTAACCATCCACGCATTGAGATTTAAAAGCATGTGAGATCTGACTTACAGCTGAACTAGTGCAGTCATCTGGTTCATGTTGTAGCCCAAGGTGCCGTTAAGCCGCATCCCAGATAAGTTTCTGTTGAGCATATATTCAGGAAAAAGGGAAATTAGTCGAGAAGGATCGATTGTCCTGACGCGAAAACAATCAAACCTTCTGAAGGTTCAGCTATCTCACATTGCTGTCACTCTGGAACCCGAGCAGGTGACCCCCAGCCACGACTGCCCACAGGGATCCCCATTCTGTGACACCCAGTTCGTCAGCTGCGGTGGCGAATTCATGGTTGTGTAGAAGACATTGAGGGCATTCACTGCATATGCAAGAACGACATTCGGAAGAAATCAGTAACAACGGAAGATTGATGTTTCAGATAACATGGCAGATTTCAGTCATATTTTGCTGCTCTAAAACATTTTTCTTAAAATAACTGAGATGTTCGCATTCGCAAGTAGCAAAAAATTGAAGGGATAGCATTCCCTTGGTCAGCTTCACTGAATCAACAAGAAAATTTCCTATGGAGTTCTGGACAGCACGCCTGTATATGAACCGAAAGTTCTCGAAACCAGTCATATATGCCAACCCGAAATTTCAGAACCCGTACTTCTTCTTCTTCAGACTCAATGGACTGACCAGAGCAGGGGGCCGGGATACAGACAAGAAGGAGCCTCTCGCATCCATTTATGGCTGAGAAAACCAAACTACACCATGACGAAACGCATCGTTTCTTGATGCGCTGAAGGCAAGAGTGCTTTGAGACAAGAAGAAGAAAAGTACTAAAAGGAGCACTCACTCACCATCATTCGAGTCGGTGTTGGCATTAGCCCCAAATGAAGCTGCAGCCAAGAACAGCACCACGACCCCAATGGCCATGTCTGCGCAGACCTTCTGCGGCTCCTCCCCTTTTTCCTCCTGCTCTTGCTCCTCCCTCCCTTCACCGCTGCACCATGCTTCTGCAGGCTCCAAGAAACAAGACCAACTTTTATATGCCAAAAAAAGGGTCTCCTTTTCCGTTCCACTCTTTTTGTATGCTTGCGTTGCTGGTGCTGCTTGCCTTCTTCTCTCTGCTCGCTAGAATGAATGAAGTGGGAAAAGGGGTGTCAAATAAATAAGAGCGCTTCAGAATCGCGAAAAGGTTTAAATATTTCACTGACTGCTTCTGGTGTTTTGCTTTTCGCGTGTTGGAGAGTGGAGGAGTAAATGCGAGATTTCGACAGCTGATGACGACGCTGGGGTTGTTAGAGCAGTGTAATTAGTGTTCTAGTAGATGATTGGGATGAGATTTCATTTGGCTTCGAGTAAAAAAGGAAAGGCGTGCTGAAGTAGCAGAGCAAGAAAAGAAAATATTTTATTTTACAACAACAAAAAAAAACATCATTATGGAACATGGAGAAGTGACCAAATTTGCAAGCCAACTTTTTCTTAGGCAGTTTTATACCATTTCAGTAGAAAATAGTTTTGGTTAATAATACACAAATACTTTCATATCTTTGTTAATAATACACGGATGGTCAAATATGAAATTCAAAAAGTAAAAACGTCAAACTTCATGGGATAGAGGGGTAGTGACTACTCTCTCTTTTTTTTTTTTTCTTGCACGCCAAATCCAAATTAAAATAGCCGACCATTGTGGATGCTATAAGCGCATCGTATTTGGCTGATCAAGTTCGAATAAGCTAAATGGAAGATATTGCCTGTCCTTGTTTTGTTTTTTTGGATGGAACCTCGCTTTGTTTTTGAGCTGTCGTGCATGAATCGTGGCTCCCATAACGAAGGACGAAGCATTGCTGTCCATGTTGAGGTCGCTTTAGCTGATTGGCAATGATACAATGTGCGCGTGTGCAGAGTATACTGTGGAGCACCACCTTTTGACCGGCATCCGTATGGGCTGCAGTGGCGTACCACTCGAGTGTGGACCTCCAGCGACCTCATCACCTAGTCACCTCACGATTGCAGTGACGTGATGACGAGGGCGATAGAGCCGCTCTGCCCGGAAATAGACAGGGGATCGACGACTGATACGAGCACGAACAATGTGCTCAAATTCCGTGAAATTTAAGCCTGTTTGAAGCAAAACACATTTGCCGGATTGATTCCTGTGAGCGGGCCAAACAAGCAGCGAACCACCACCGTTGAGCGGGCTAGCTACTCCGTAGGCACAGGCGAATCTGATGGTCACGTACGGTCGAAACAGAAAAAGGCAGCGGCCGGAGGGACGGACGAGCGAGCGTGCGTGTTGTTGGCTAACCTTGTTCGAAAGAAGCGAGAGATTCTATTATCGGCATGATTGCACCCTGCCTGCCATGATGGACCATGATATGATATTCTCATCTAACAGTGGTGATTAGAGGGAAGAGAGTAGACTAAGGGCCCATTTTGGTTTTCATGGGACTAAGGACTAATTTTTAGTCTTATTTAAAAAAATGTTTAGTTCAAAGGACTAATGAGGGATTAAAATTTATAACCGACTAGGTAGTTTAATGTCTTAAAAATGAGTTGACGACTGATAAGAGCGACTAGTCCCAATTAGACTCTCAAGAGGGGCTAATGGAATGGACTAGGGACTAGTTAAGGACTAAAAATTAGTCCCATTAGTCTTTTGTTGTTGGATAAATTAGGGAATAATTGAGGTAAAATTAGTCCCTAGTCCCCGTAGGAACCAACGGGGCCTAACTCGCCCAATCCAGTGATTGCAGGCCGGTAGACCCTACTAGAACTCGGGCTTGTGCGTCGCAACAGGTGGCCAAACTCGCCCAATCCAGCGTGATTACATCACACTCTGCATTTGGAATTCAAGCAGCAGAAAAACTTGTCATTGTCGTGAGCTGTTCGCGGCTCCAGACGCGCGCATGCAGCTTCCTTCCATCTTCCTGCGTTCATTCGCCCATCTGTGCCTGCTTATACATCTTGTTGGATTTTGCCATTTCAGCACGCAACATACGATACGACGCGAGGTGCATACGATCGAGCGACGGACCCCGGCGGCCTGCAGAGTGCAGCAGACACATCCATCCATCGATCGGACGACGCCACTGCAGCAGCCGAAAGCAACAGGGTCTAATGCAATGTAAGATCGAGGGCGACAGCTGCTGACGCTGTGACGACGCGTTGCGTTTTCAAGTCTCGTGGTTTGGTATGTATCGATCGGAACTGCCGGGTAGGCACGCTTAGCTATCAAGATCATGTTGTTTAATCATTAATACTCCTAGTTAGGAGGGTAGATGGATGGAAACGGTTGCTTGTTGTCGCTGCCGGTCGCCTGCACGATTAATTTGGTCAGGGAGCCAGGAAATTAGCACATTGATCGACACAAGACAACAAGAGCAATGTACCACGCGTTGGCATGAAACACAGTGCATTGCTTCTCTGATTTCCCTGAACCCTAGCTGTTGGACAGACTTGTGGTCTGTGGTGAAGGGTGTCAACAAGCTTAGTGCTCGTGTAGTCGTGTTCTAGGTAGGTGGAACTTGGAAGTGGAGGTGATGGGACCAATAACGAACCAAGGTAGACCACCTAAAATGGGATGTTAGTTCTGACGACGGGGATGAACGGGCATGGATTGGAGGAGGACAAAGGAAGAGCGGCCAGATTCTGGCAGGCAGGCAGGCAGGCCTCGATCTAGACGACCTAACTGAAACGAACGCAGGTAGGTAATCTGGTTAGCCAACCCAACCCTTTAGACTAGAGTGGCTCCAAGGTCTCGGTCAAGGTGGAGGCCCAGGGCTCTGAAATTTGTACAGGATGCATGTCGTCAAGGGAGATGAGGTGAAGGGTTTTCTGAATTCAGATGTCTGATGGAGTGAAGACTTGCATTGAAGGGTTTTCTGAATTCAGATGTCTGATGGAGTGAAGACTTGCATTGTATTACTATCTCTGATGAGTATACGTACTATATATACTACCATTCAAAGGTGAACCGGAGAATTTCTTTACGGTTGGTGTTGCTGCATATGCCTGCATTAGCAGTGCTGTGCTGATAGTTCAGTGCAGTATTTTCAAACTCGTGCAGTGGCTTGAATAAGTGCATCAAAACCTCTGGGCAAATAGAGCAGCAAAGTTTCCGGAGCATTGTTTTTTTTTTTTTTTTTTTTTTTTTTTTGACACAAGATAACGCAGACATTACACTCACAACACGCACGCACACTCACCCCTATGAACACACGCACGCGAAACCCCTACCCCCTACAAGACCTCCCAGGACGGGCTGAATGGCAGATCACTGAGATTCTCGAGTCACCATAGGCGCCGTCGTCGCCGACGGAACGTCGCTACCACTTAATGCATAACGCCGAAATCCTTGGGAAAATCCCAAAAAAAGGTGCGAAGCCAAATTTGAACCCCATGGGTAGCGTCCCACCGAACCGTCCTATTTTGAACTTCTGTGTTTCCGGAGCATTGTTAAGCTCAAGAAGAAGATCGGCCCATAGGAGAGAAAGCGACAAGGCCCAATCAAAGGCAGGCCCAACACTCTGCCTACCTGTTACTATGGCCCAAACTTCCAATACGC
This sequence comes from Hyparrhenia diplandra, assembly GCA_015847255.1. Lineage (NCBI taxonomy): Eukaryota > Viridiplantae > Streptophyta > Magnoliopsida > Poales > Poaceae > Hyparrhenia > Hyparrhenia diplandra. Next base: position 103,761 of record JADLZK010006962.1, on the reverse strand, counting down.
TACGCCCAGCCTTGTGAATTTCGAACAAAATTTCATTTTTTGGCGAAAAAAAAGACGCTCAAGATTGGTTGTGGTACCAAAAGCAGCAAATGCAACTACGGAGTAGTCCGGTAGTGCGAACGCTGAAAGGCCTTGCGTGCAGTGGTTGTGGTTCAGTTTTTTGAACCTGAGCGGCTGAGCCACACCATCCGTCCGTCCGTTACCACGTCGTCCCGCCCGTTTGTTCGCTCGCACCAAATGAGCAAGTCCCCCACCGCACTTTGGTTCCAAGGCAAGCTCTGAAGGCACCCTGAAGCCAACGCAGAGAGACAGCTTACGGAACGGGGCAAAGGGTCCCGGCAAAATCATCATCCATACCGCTGGGTGATGAACCGCTGATGGCTAGCTCATGCTATCATGCACACAAGTGCAGGTACTGTCACTACATAATTCTGCCGTGATTGTGGCCGGGCCTGCTCGATCGATGATGCCGTCCTTGACGCAACGCAACCGCGGCCGGCCAAGCTTCCGTCCACCACCACCGTCCCAGATTTCTTGGCACGGCCGTCGCCTCATCTCAATGGATCGTGGTGGACATGGCACCACCCAGTGTGCCAAGTGGCCGGCCAGCTCCTAATTAGCTCGGCCAGCCAAAAGTAAGTGCTAATACAGCCAAGGTGTGGTCACTGGTTGGTTAGGCGGCGTTTATACTAGTAGTATGAAAAAAAAAAAACTTTGTTGCCGACCAGACACGTCCGTCCCGGGCTTCTGGTCCCGTCACTCGTGGATTGTTTGTCTGCCGTGCAGGCACTGAAAACCAAAAGGAACCCAGATCGCAGAAACCATGTTGGATTCGACATGTCGAGACTCGCGACGCACAAATAGAATCCCAGTACTCGTGTGCTACTGTACTGTGCGGCTGTGCCTCGCACGCGATCCAAATTGCACGCCACGTATGAATGATCCAATCCAAGCAAGGCGAGGGCGCGCCGGACCCTACCACCGCCGGCCGCCGCACCACGTAGTACGGAACTGGGCTGCCTCACCGCGGCCCCGCCCCTGTCTACGAAAAAAGCAAGCGCGCCGCAGCGAGAAAGGCCGCTCCGCTTTGTTGTGGCGGTCAAAAGGTCCGGCCGCCGTGGCATCGATGATGGATCGAGCACGAGCAGAGCCATGTCCCGGCCGGCTGGACCAGAGCTGGCCCCGGCGGCGAGCCGCTTGGCAACCCGGCATGATGGCGCAGCACTAGCAGGCCAATTCCCAGGCGTGGCGCTGCTTTAGCGCCCCCTTGCTCGCCTTTAGCCGACCTGCATGGGTATCCCATTCATTCAACGCCCTCCAAACTGGCAGAAACAACGGAGTCATGGGCGCGACGCAGCGGTCAAGGCAGCCTCCCTCCCGTCGCTGTCCCCGTCCGTGCGCGCTCTTGTTGAAAGCGTCTCTGGTCTGGCCGGCTTGGATGGAGGCGGCAACCAGGACTTGCCTTGGGTTTATCTGGATGACCGACCCGATCGGGGCACGGCAACTGCAGGTGTGAACATGATGGCATGTTTTACTCGGATTCAGCTTCCGCAGGCAGAGGACTTGGCCGAGGTTGTCGTCCGTCCAGTCCATCCTCGTACTACAATACAGTTATGATAGGATTGCCTAATGATGGTTCAGGTTGTGGCCAGAATACAAGGCCAGAATAGTTGAATTACAACTTGCAACACGTTGGAGAATCACGTACTGCAAGTACGCCTATACGATATCCATCGAGGTCGATCTGACCAAGTAGTCTTGCTTTAATTTGGTACGACTAAGTAGTCGGTCGAGTTAGATGAAGTTGGGTTGGGCTAGCTTAGAAACGTTTGGTCAACCTTCCAAGACTTTGGACTGAATCAAGTTAGCTATGGCAGGCCGCTTACTTACTTACTTACAATTCGGCACTCCAGTTGCTTCCCAGAAAATCCAGGCAACTATACTATCTATTTATCTAAAAAAAATCCCAAGGCAGACACGGGATCGGTCCACAAGTTGGCGTTGGGATTGGGCAGTTGCTTGCTCCCAAAAACGCATAACCGGAAGGGGAAAGGGACAGGATGCACAAACCGCTATACCGAACCTCCCCGGCCACGGCAGCCACGGTGGGTGGGCCGACCACCCTCGTTGCCCTCATTCCTTCCATCAGCTGGGGCCAGACCGGACCGGAGGCCCCGCGACACGCTCACGGCATACGGTCCACGATTCCTGGGAGCGTTTCCCCCTATTCTGGCGGCGTAATCTGCACAAACCACGGAGGCAAAGCAGTAGGGCGGATTGCATCGTGCCACGTCTGTTCCTTTTATCACAGCCGGAGTATTACAGTTTCACTGACTTTTACACCTTGAGCATACTGTACACAGAGCGCGCATTCGACAAAAGACCGTAGTACAGAGACCGGACTTGGACACGGGTACGGTCTGCAGACGTCAACTTAGAGTGGCCCGCTTGCCAGTGGGCGTGCGCAGCAATCATCGGCGGAGCCCGCTTGCGCGGTCGGTGTCGCGGCTCACCGGCCCGTCTGGTTGCATCTGGTGCAACCGTGCAGAGCGGCGCGTACGTACGCCGGCGACGCCATCACGGGGGAGGGGGAGACGGCGACGGGAGGGACGGGAGGTCCAACGGCGCGCACGCACTTGGTTGGCTGCTTCCACAGCCGCCTCGCGCTCGCGTCAACGCTTTCGAAACCGTCGCCGTCCTCCTCCCTCGCTTCGCTTTCCTTCCTCCAAGGCCACGGTTCGCTCACCTTCCCTCCAAACCCAAGCCCTGGCCCCCTCCTGGTCCGCCCTTGAGCGACGAGGCTTATCCTTTGCGGGGGATCCCGCGCCGCCCTCGTATAAGTAGCCGCTGCGCTAATCATTCGAATTCCCAACGCCCCAACACGACGCCACCACTAAAACATTTACTTGCCTTCAAGACCTTCGCGGCGCCAACGTCGAGGACCTTCCATTTCCGGTTCGGCAGCACAAGGGCAGTACGCCAGCAAAGAAAGCCTCCTCCGATCCTCCTTGCGTAGGCGAGCGATCGAGGAGCAGCGCAAGGTTCTAGCTACTTCTTCCAAGCAAAGCAAAGCAAAGCACAAGGGCGCGCGGTTGAGGCTGACCGACCGGCGGCTCCTCATCGATCAATCGATGGCGGTGACCGCGACGACGGTGGCGGCGGCGACCACGATGCTGGCGGCCGTGGCGGCGGTGTTCCTCACCCTAGTCCTCTGCTTCTACATCTTCCTCTGCGCCAAGCGGTACCACCACGGCGGTCCGCCGCCGCACGCGGGGGCGGCGGCGTCAGGGCGTGGCTGCGCGTCGTGTTCTTCGGCGGCGGTGGAGGCGCGGAGAGCGGTGGCGCCACGGAGTGGTTCTACGACGGTGGGCTCGACGACAAGTCCATGGCGAAGCTGCCACGGCGGGAGGTGGCCAAGGGCGACGAGGCGCTGGACTGCGCCGTGTGCATCACGGAGCTGGCGCCAGGGGAGACGGCGCGCGTGCTGCCGCGGTGTGGACACGCGTTCCACGTCGATTGCGTCGACATGTGGCTCCGGTCACACTCCACTTGCCCGCTATGCCGGTGCCCCGCCGTCGACGACCCGCCTGTCCCGCCTGCCGTGCCCACGCCTGAGGCTGACCCCGAGTCACCCAACTTCCCCACCAACGTCCTCTTCTTCGGCTCACAGGATGAGGTCAGCACCGGCCGCTCGCAATCGCAGCAGCAATCGACGGCGGCGGCGCCGACGCAGGAGCACGTCACCGTCGCCGTGGCCGAGGCCCCGCGGGGCATGCGCCGGGCTAAGGAGGCTGATTGGGTGTGGCGGCGCGACGCCGCCCACGCAGCCACCGCATCGTCAGGAGCAGGAGGACGCGGGCGGGGACATCGAGATGGTCTCGCCGCCCGGCGGCGAGAGCAGCGCGTCGTCGCGGCCGGTGAAGCCGCCGCAGCCCGGTTCGTGAGGCTGGCTGCTTTGGGTTTCTTTCGTGCCGTTCGTTCGTTCCCTTGTGTGTGACATGACAAGTTTTGCTTCCCTTCTTCGCGTCGCGTGCGTGCGTGCGTGCGTGTTTTCTGATAGGGAGAGAATGATCAACCCGAAAAACAGAGAAAAAAATGTACAGATTCTTATAGCCGTCTGATGTAAATTCCTGGTCTGGATAGAGCAAAAAATCAAACAAGCTGTTGTTGCCTGCAGGCCTTCTCCCATGCAGTGAATTCAGCAGTCAGTTACTTTCAGTTTCGTCATCTGCTGCAATGCAATGCAAGCTACGTACCAGTTCCGGTAACTGAAGGCAGGCATTCACTTTCACTTTCACCGTTGGTCAATTTGTTCTCTTCCTTCATTTCTTGCGTGTCTATGTTGTTTTGACCACAAGCTGCCGCTGTCAAACAAACCTGTCGCCCATTTTCTCGCCCACAAGCAACTAAAACAAGTCACAACGCCGCATTTGTCAGGAGGCGCCCCCGTACCCGCCAAAACTGCAGATTTGATGGCAGATAAGCTGAGAAGAACATGTGTGTCTGATCGGCCACACCCCTGTTCCTCGAACTCCCATCCCAAGTGTACTTGTGTTGTGCCCGCCACGCCCTACTCCTACTGGCCAATGACCCCAAGGCGCCATTACCAACCACCACAGCCACCTGATGCACTACCAAAACAAACACCAGTTCCATTGAAAACATTCTCTTCCAAGCGACTACTCAGTCTGAACCACCAGCCTCGCAAGAATCCAACGCAGCCAATGGCATAATCCCTGCATAATTGCACGCTTTGCTTCTTTATTTCAGAAAAAGAACACATATGTCTCGCCAAGACGGGTAATTGCGTCATGCCTTTGTGCCACTATAGCCATATTATCAGCAGTTTTATGTACTAGTAGTACAGAGGAAAGGAACGAGTTGACCCGAAACACGAAGATAGTTGAGTTAGCAGCAAGGCCGGGCAGGTGGCCGAACAAGCAACAGCTACGGCAGCACCAGCGAATTGGAGACGATCGATGAGCCGATAGATAATCGCCCAAATCCGCCAGTCGACTGCATTATCATCACACAAGACGTCGATACCAAACTCTGCTCGGGTCTGGAAAAACAAATGGGAAGATTGATGTGCCTGACGCCACACGATCGGATGTGGATTTGTGTAGCAGGAAGGAAGCTTGGGTTTGCTCAACCGAAACCGCCACAACGGATAGGCACGCACCAAGGTGTCGTCCTCGTGGGCCAGGGCCATAGATAGCTCGCCGCCATGGCAATTCTTCTCTCTTTTTTTTTCGGCCTTGCAGAGACCAGAGCGAGAGATTTCGCCGTCAGAGCACACACGCACGCACGCGAGGACAAATGCGCACGCATCAGCACTGATACTAAAGCTTTCCGTGTCCATATACATTCGCATCATCCGCTGCGTTTCTCTTGCGTTTCCATCTTTTCCTCTGCTTTGTTTGTTCATCTCATCTCAGATGATGGATTCTCTTGCAGACAGACGTGTCAATATATAAATCCTATCATCTTGCAGACATGTCTTAGACCTACTTTTCATCATTCATCATACTGCAATACCTGCAACCCATGAATGATTTGGTGTTGCCCTTGCTTACCGATATTGTTGACACCTTGCTTGATGAGCTCCTTAAATCCAATCACGAGAAGGTTGGCTTTCTTGAGGGTTCATCGACGCCTAGGCTACTGAACCTATCTCTCTACAGCCTACAGCTACATGCTGCGGATATCTTTTCCATGCCCCCATGATTTTTCGTTGCGTCGTAGTAGTATAATCTGATGCTGTCCTTTGGAAGATAAAAGGATTCTGAAGATGTGGCAGGGGGCAACAATGGCTTGAGATTCCAGCTCCAGGCATATAATATCTATATATATATCCCCTGCCCCAAAGGATTGACAATTTGCGATTATCCTTATCCACGATTGCGTCGCTTTCCTAGTTGGACATGCTTACACGCGGGAACGCTGCAGCAGTTGAAACATTGTTTGAGTCTGACAAAGCTGACCTGGAAATAGTACCAGTCAAAGTCTAAGCTATAGCAGCTTCTTAAGGATTTCCTCATGTTATGGATGGTCATATGCCATGGCTGAGCCCGTGACGAAGCCGAAATAATTCTAGGGTGGGCAAACACTATCTAATCGAGTTTAAATTCTCCTAATATATGAAATTATCTACATAATTTAAGGTGGGGGAGCTTAGGTGGGGCTCCACATGGTTTGGAGCTGTAGGTGGGGCTGGAGCCCCACTTGCCCCCTGCTAGCTTCGTGCATGGCTGAGCCTGAATTTGTTTGAATTTGTCAGCCATGAACTCCCCGGGCTGGTCGTTCATTCCCAACAAATGGGCTCGCCTGAATATGGTGCCAAGATTAAAGATTCAGGATTTCCAGCATTCCGTGTAATCGAATCCTTCGAAACCAAACTTGTTTATGCTTTCACCCTCATCATGATCCATGTCAGGTTCTGCATCTCGTCTTGGATATGATATTCCGAGGGAATCCAGGCGGAAGGTAGCCGTTTTTTACGCTGTGGCCTCTGGTGTGCAGCGCACGCGGGGCTGCTGCCTTTGTTCTGCTCTCTCCGTCCCAAAACGTTCCTGTCGCTTTTACGCCCCCGGTAAAAACTGGCCAAGCGATTATATATTTGAATATATAAAATATTTATGCTAAGTAATTAGTATCACCGGAAAGATTTTTAAGTCTAGTTTTTTAACAAATTTATTTAAATATTTAAATGTTGCACATATTTTCTACAAACTTAGTTAAAGTTGTGGCACGAAAAACCAACTACGACAAATCGATTTGGGACGGAGGGAGTAGATCCCTTGAAAGCAGGACGCAGTTGCAGCCATGTGCAGCAAGCAGGACCGGAAAACAACAAACAAACGCACGGGCACAGATCAGCAGGCAGGCACAGGCAGGCTCTGAATTTTCTGAAACGACGGACAGCACAGGACGGCCTCTTTTGCTGGTGCCGGCGCCGGCGCCGCGGCAGCCTGTCTTTTGTTTTTCTCGAAAGTGCTACCATTAAAATGATGGGGCTCACCGGGTCAAAGTCCCAAAGCCTGTTCATTAGGGCTGCTTTGTCTTTGACATCACCATTTAGTACTCCATTAGATAGTGCACTATGCGCACAATATAATGGGCCAAGGGGACAGAGAGCGCCTGCCGGCATTAGTCTGCTTGGAATCTGTTTCGAGCTTGGGGAATAGAGTATACAAAGTCCTCCGGGAGTGTATGGGCGTGTTTGATATGGAGGCCCTGCTCGGCCAGGCCCAAGAGCCAGGCCCAGGCGAGCCATGACCCGTCTGCCATGGGCCAAATGCTGTTGTTTGATTCTCATTGTACCCGCGAGCCGTGTTTTTGCCTTTTTGGTGTTTGATTTACACAAAGCGGCCAGGCCCAACCATCAACCGCCACCAACTGCCACAATGGGAAGATGTTTGATTGGAGCCAAAGCCCCAACCGCAACTATGAACAGCGCTTGAAGATGAAAGTAACAACTTCAACAAAATGCATAATACCTGATGAAATTCCACATTCAGTTATGCATCATTGGCACAAATGACGGTTTCATGGCCTCGGCTAATGAAACAGGACTAAACCAACCATAGGACCATTGTTTAACAGAGGGTTAAGAGATAAAGTAGGAAAATTAAACTGATTAGCCTCAGATTAGCACCTCTCCCACTTGGAGCATAAGGATCACAGGCGGTCATGAATAACAATTGCATATGCCCAGTTCCTCAACAAGTAGGAGATGTGGCACTTACTTTCATCACAGGGCAAAGACCAAAACGTAAATATCATCTTAGGCAAAAAAGATTCTCCTCTCTCTCCTACCGTTCATAACAGTTAAAACACAAGCCAACAGGGCTTGTAATATTACAAAACCTTACATCAACAAAGAAAGGCAACATCATTGAGTTGATGTTGAGTTGACCATGACAGATCGGCACACTTAAGCAAACAAGATGATTAGAATGATGACCACCACCATCAAGCTTAGGCCAACAAAGACCTACAACCAACCAAGGTGCACCACCAACAAAGAACCACGGGAGCATCCTCCAACGTAGGGTGTTCACCACCATGAATGAATCGGCAAGTAGGTCGCCTCGAGCTTGTCTTGTTGCAAATTTTTTGTGGCGCTTGTTTGGATACCCACCGACCTCAAAGACAAAGACGATCCCAAGTTTCATACACCCCAGGTTGCCTGCCTCGAAAGACAACATACCAAGCCATCTATGCAATTGCAACAAACAATTTATCAGAATATGACTAGTATCCAAAGCCTCAGAATGCATTGCCATATCTTCAACTTGGAGCATAAGGAACTTAGCATATGACAGTCATGATAAGAAGAGAAATAATTCAGCATATGCCCATGCCCAGTACCTCAACAAGAATAAGATTATATTATGGCATTACTTTGTCATCATAGGCATAGAGCAAAATAGAACTGCCATTGGTACCAAGGGTGGCTGTGAGTGAATCTTCCACAAACTCCTCACAGCAGACTCAACCTGTGTACTGTAGGGTGTTTGTAAAAGATTCACTCACAGCCCCCTCACAGAATCAATAATCAGATTTTCAGAACTCAAACCAGCCATGGAACTGCTGGGGACATCATTCAACTGCCATCATCTCAAGCTAAGCTTGGTGTTGCGCTTGAATGGTGTCTCACAAAGAGGCTCATAGCAGTATGAAGAAATATCCTTCCTGTTCCCCACACTCCTCATAGTACATAAGAGTATCAAAAAGAGAGAAAGACAAGTTTAGGAAAAGTAGGCCTCAGAATGTTGCCTTTCATTGTTATTAGATCATCATAGGTGGCTGGGAAGATGGAACAAACTCATAGCAGGCATGGAATGTCCCACATCATCAACAGGTTGCCATCCAAAGTGGACACAGGCCCAGGTGGTTGCAATCCTGTTGATGATGGTAGGGCACTTGATGACTGCCATGAAACAACAGCAAATACAAATAAAATGCCACCTCAGATTGTTTAAAAATTGTTCATCATAGGCCATAAGATCATAGTATAGTACCTGCTCAAATAAATATCCAACACAAAGGCTACAAATATTACATTACCGGCTAAGACAAGTAGAGTTAAGCCCACACATAGGGCCTCAACAAGTAGCCAAATGAGGCTACCAATATTACAAAGATACCGGAAAGCAAATAGAGTTCACCCCCACATTCAGTGAGAGAAAAGGACAAGTTAGCCACCTTCCCACTAACTGTACCCAAAAGGACCAGTCTTGCCGGTCACCATCTACCATGCATGCGATTGTCTAACCAAGGTAAAACCCAAAAGAGGACAGAGGTTGGAGAGGGAAGAGGAGGAACTATAGCATCTCAACAGTCAACCCCCTCTCTGTCAGCTTGCTAACCAACAAGTGAACTACAGGTAGTAGTTCTTGGCTAGGTAGGTCTGAAGCCAAACAGCCCTGTGAGACAGGGACATGTTCACAAAACCGGTGGGCCCGCAGGTTTTGTTCTCCGGGAGGTGAGTATAGGCAACAATCAAGGCCTCAACAGAGAAAATCCGGTGTCTCCATGACAAAGAAAGGTATAGGTCGGGTCAACATGAGCAAAGACTGTTTTCAAAGATAGCATTTGCAACATTGTTGATAGCATCATTCATGTTGGTCATCATTAGCATCTCATCCTCAGAGAAATTGGCCCTCTTCCTTTTACCCACAAGCGATCGAGGAGACTGATGGCAAAGGGCGATGGGCGTGGGCAAAGGGCAATGCCCTTCTTGCCGGCATCGGCAGTCAAATGGATGACCTTTGGCCATGCCTTCATAGGTAGGACAAGAGAAGTCTTGACCCTCCAGTTTAGCGGCAAAGAATCGCCTCAAAGATTGTTCACCCCCAAAGGTTCATTTGATCCTAAGGCAAACCGACCAGTAGCTAAGGTGCTACCAAAAAGAGTTTCCAACTCAGTGTAGAACCTTATAGGAGTATTCAAGAACTCTGCATCCTTTGGGTGGTCCTGTTTTGATTGTACACAATGAGTATAGAAGGAAGGACATAGTCAAGAGAGGGCAGAACTAAGGAGAGAATGCTTCAGACAAGGTACCTTGCAATGACCAAGATAGTGATCCTGCTCTAGCATTATGGCATGCACATCATCATCAAATGTTGCCCCACTAAGGTCCTTCAGCTTAGCAACCTTGGACCACTTTGATTTCCACTTCCTCAAGTGATTGTACACTTGAGTTGGGCTAACAGCAAGCCCAGAGTAGTCCTTGAGAGCCTTAGCTACTGCATTGACATCTTTGTCTTTGTAGGTTTTATCAGTCCTACCAGACTCAGTCACTATCTGAGACATCCTCCTTAGGACAAAGCCAGACATATTGTTAGTCCACCTCATGGGACCTGCCTGAGCCCCAGCAGCCCCAGCAGGAGGAGCCTCATCAACCACATGAACTACCTGCAGTGCGGCGGCATGGGCGGCTGCGCCCCATCCTGCAAAGCATGAGCAACTGCAGCAGCTCCTTGCACCATGTTTGCAGCAAACACAAACCCAGCTTGGGCATCAATGTTATGAGCAGCCATCCTAGGAAAAGTGAGGTACTGATCCAACAGAATGAACAAGTGAACAAGTGAACCAACAAAATGAACAGCAAGTTAACAAGTGAACCAACGGAATAAACAACAAGTCAAAAACCAACACACATAATGAAGAACAAGTGAAGCAATGAGAACAACAGAATCAACAACAAATGTGTTTGGTCTCGGACATAGCTACACCAGCACATAAACATGACACTACATGAGTGCCATATCCAGGGTCTACCAAATTATTGTACACATCCATGGATTACAAAAAAAAATCATGTCCTAGAATTCCCCCTACCAAGCCACATGTCATTGCAAATGCCATCCCTCACATTGACCATGGCAGGCTCCTCTAGGGGCACATCATCATCATATTGACCCAAAGCACCCACAAATCCTTCCTCAGGTGGAACAACTTCATCTAAGCCAAAGCCAATAATCCAGTTGTGTAGCAAGCAGCATGCAATAACCAGTTTGACTTGGGTCTTGTAGTTGTGGAATGATTTGTTGTCCATAATTCTGAACCTCCCCTTAAGTGCACCAAAAGCCCTCTCCACTGTGACCCTAAGTGAGGAGTGTCTAAGGTTGAACAACTCTCTGGCATTGGTAGGATGGTTTGTGCTGGAGAACTCACTCAAGTGATACCTGACACCCCTAAAAGGAGGCAAAAACCCAAGTCTGCATGCATATCCAGCATCTACCAGGTAGTAGTGACCTACAATTGGTGAAAAGTTGTGTGAAAGTGTGTAATGGGAGAAAGTGGACATAAGTGCAATGACTACCTAAGGCATTTACCTGCTGGCACTGTGAAACCATTTCTCTCAATGGCATCAGCCAAAATGTGTGCATCATGGGCAGATCCCTCCCAACCAGCCAGAACAAAAGTGAACTTCAGATCAAAGCTGACAGCAGCCATAACATTTTGAGTTGGGCTCTTGTGTCTACCCCTGAATGCCTGCTGCATGTGTCTAGGCACCCTTGCCAACACATGTGTGCCATCAAGGGCACCAATGCAATTCTACATAAGGTTTGCAAAGACCATAAGCAAAAGATGAAACTAAAACACTTGAACACAATCAAGGACCAATACAAGATTAATGTACCTTCTTGTGGGGGGACCATCTGTGGCTACCCATAATTTTGGGATGGGTGACGGTGGAGGGAGGCTTCATGAGATCAGCCCTTAGCTCACCAATGGCATACAGAACTTGATGGAAAATTCTGCTAATAGTCTCAATGGATCTCCTAAAGGATTGGTGCACCACCCTAAATCTCTGGTTGTGACCAACCACATGAATAAACATTGCAACCTGCTCCTCCACAGGACAACCAACACTCTCAGGCACTAGACCTCTAGTCCTAAGCAGGTTGCACAAAGAAAAAAAGGGGGCCCTTTTCATCCTCAACATGGCAATACACTCTACATCATTGTAGTTGTACATCATCCGGAGTGTTTTTACGTCTATGCCTCTCAAAGATGAGTTCTAGGGCCATAAGGGACAACCTCTTCTCCCCTAATCATTCTAAGCCTATTGACCACAAAGCAAACCATCACAACAACCATTCCAGACTTGCCTTGACGGCAAAGATCCGAGGCGTGCATTTCCATCCATCTACATGCATCCATAGATGTATAAGCAATCAAGGTAAACCCCGGCTGGCCTCTCAAATGTAAAGTGTATTGTTTGGACAACATAATAAGCACTACGCATTGAAAACAATGCCTCCCAAAGGCACAATAGCTACTCATCATCGACCAAGCATCTCAAAAACCAAGGTAAATATGAACACAGGCATCAACAAGAAACGACAAAGAACAAATCACCATGCTACGAGTGCAACAACAAGATAGCATGTACTAGAAACACATAGATCCGAAAGCAAAACACAATGAATCTGAACCAAAAACATGGGGAAAACTAGGGATTTCACCTCGGGTCGGGGGAGAGCCCGACGTATGTTCTCTAATCGGATGGAGGTGGGGAGGAGGAGGCAGATCTGGATGGGGAAGCTCACGAGCCGGCAGATCCACGCCGACCCAGGAACAACGCCTCGCCCGGGGAAGAAGGAGGAAGAACACCGGACTGGCGGGAGCCCGCGACGGTCGGGGCGCCACGGCGCATCCACACGGGGAACCGGAGAGGAAGCCGGGGAAGCCCGCAACGGCGCCAAACCTTACCTCGTCGGCGGCGGTGGGTGTGTAGAGGAGAAGAAGTGAGGAGGGAGAGGAGGGGGGCTTAAGAAGGCAGCGGCAAAAAGGCGCGAGGAAGTCTCGCCCGCCAGCGAGGCCCGGCCTTGAGCCCGCAGAAACTCCCGCCATGGCCCCGATTCGCCCGCTTGGCCTGGCCGAGGAGAAACGAGGACGAGAAGCGTCGGCGCGAGCCGAGAGAGAGGGGAATCTGCAGCTCGGGCGGCCGAGAAACAATGGAAACGATATCAAACAAGCAAGGCACCTGCGCGAGGGGGGCTCGGGCACCACCCAATGGCCCATATCAAACACGCCCTATATATATGTATGTGCAGTCTTGCAGAATAGTAGAGAACACTTGCAAGGTCCCAATGACTCGTTCAGGAGAAATCTATGACCCGTTCAGCCACTGTTGCATCAGATAATCAGATGGGGGCTGTGGCCACCGGCTTGGGCTGCTCTTTTCAATTGAGAATTCGGAGAGCTTCTGGACGCGCTTTGGAAACTTCCTCTCATCACTGTGTCAACACAGAGCTGACGCTTTGCCGGCGGGATATTTTCCTGCATGGGGGGGGGAACAGAGCCGTCCACGTGGACGGGTTCGTGGTCGGCATGCAGATGCACAGCGAGGCACCGAGGCGTGCACGCTGACTACCCAAGGGCGCGCCAGGTGCGAGGCGGGCGGGGAGTGGAACGCTCGAATCCGTCCTCCGTCCGACGTCCTGATAAGGTGGCACCGGCAGGCGACCGCGACGGGCGGACACCGGTGGAGCACTCGTGTTGGCGACGCGGCATGTATGGGCATGGCGCGCGTGTGGCCGTGTCGGAGATAGGCGCCGCGCCGCCGCACTGCCCAAGGGACGCCAGGTCGGCAAGGACTAGAAAGGAGGTGGACACGTCGTGGCGCGAGCGGATTAGCGGGTGGACGCACGTGAGACGGCGGCTGAGGCCAATTGCCGAAGAGAGGGAGATACGTTTACGTTGCGGGCTTGGGTCATCGCTGCTTTTTTTTTTTTGAGAGGGTGGTGGATCATCGCTGCTGTAGTTCTTCCCTGGCCGGCCCATGCTTTTTGTGAATCCTGGCCGGCCCATGTTACCTTACTAGCGGTCTACTCGGTCAAAGAACGCCGCCGTAATCTGTACTTCACATTCTTGATTATAAACTGCTTACTCCTAAAAAAAAAAAATTTATAAACTGCTTAATTTTAAAAGATATTTAGACAAAAAATATTAATATTTATGAAACCATATTTACAGCATCAAATAAATATTCTAGGAAAATAGATTTCATGACGGACCTTATTTTTTTTAATTGGGGGCTCCCCAATTCCAACATGACGGACCTTATGGTACCTGTTTAGATAAATATTATTTTCTCCATTTCAATTTATAGGTTTTGTCTAGGCTTTTCTAGATACATAATTTTTATTATTTATATATGATACCTGTTTAGATAAATATTATTTTCTCTATTTCGATTTATAGGTAGTCTTGGCTTTTCTCTACACATAATCATGCGACTTTACCTAAAGCCACTCGGCATTGTTCAAAATATTAAGAATTGTCATGAGGATTCAGTAACTCGACGATTTCCACTCGACCATGGACTGTTTTATGAATGTGGAAATGGAATTTCACATTTTCTATCTCATCATCATACAACCTAAAAAAACTACGCCCCCAAATAAACATGAGCACCTCATATGTCCATTGGCGAAACAAGGATTCATCATCCATCGCCTGGTGCCCTCCAACGAGGGTGCAGCCTTGTTCACTTCAACTTATCAGCCACGGTAAAATGCTTCAACTAGATAGTGCAACCTTTCTACTAATAAATTTATAAAGGTGGAAATGAGAAAACGAGTGTGTGGTAGTACCGCACCACAAGTCAGCCCGGATCCAAGGGAGATCAGATTAGCTTCAGTCATCTACTATACAGATAGTCTCATGTGTCTTTCTCAGATCAGCAGAGCTGTGAAAACCATCACAAGTAGCATGCCAACAGTCACAGTAGACGTGTGAGCATCAGAAGGCGTGCCAGGAGGTCTGCTGCCCCCTGAGGAACTACCATCGGATACACTTCTTGGCGCAACAGTGGGAAGAGGTGGCTCCTCCACGCTTGAAGGATCCAGTGTCGGCATTGGTGGCAGAGATGGAGGTTGGATTTGGTAGGTTTGGAGAAGCTGTGCGAGGGAACCAGCCTGAGGAGGCTTCATGTAGCTGGGCATATCCTTTCCCAGAACTGTACAAGTGTTTTCTGCCAATACAAGAGTATGCAGCTGTCAGAAAAATGAGCATAAATACTGCAACTACTAATTAAATACAGTTACATGAAACTGTGCAGTTGGCAAACAACACCATCATTGCGAAAACTTGAAAATTGACCTAAATACCACTAGCCATGTTCACATGCTATTTTCCATCATACCCTGCTGTTAATGCAGCAAAATGATCCCACTATATGTAGATTTTTTTTTTTTTTTTCCTGAGAATACACAGGAGAGTTTTGCATTAAGAAGAAATATTATAATGAACGTTAGTATATTACTCCCTCCATTCCAAATTATAAGTCACTTTTGACTTTCTAGGTTCATCCATTTTAGTTATGTATCTAGACAAATTATTGTGTCTAGATACATAACTAAATGGATGAATCTAAAAATCAAAAGTGACTTATAATTTGGGATGGAAAAGGAGTACATCACAGGCTTGGAAGCACTAGCCAACTCTTCCCTTGGAACTTGTACCTTCACTACTGAAGACAGCCGGGAAGAAAAAAAAAACACTGCAAGGCTGAACTATATGCACATGACATGGCAAATGAGACTTACTTTTGTATCTTCTGACTGTCTTCGGGAAATCAGTTATGATGCCTGATAAATTAAATGATTGAACATAGTAATTGATTTCCACAGTTTCATCTCCGAAGAAATCAACCGGTTGCGCTAAAAACTCATTCCGAACACCTGTGCATACAAAGCTAGCCCTGCTGACTGCAGATCTTGCACAAGACTGTTTTGTCTTATGATATAGTCAGAACTTAGAGTAAAAACAGATTTGCTGTCAACAATTACAGCTTCAGCAAACTTCTTAATGTCTTTCAATGAGGAATTAGAAGCATCCCCGATGCCTGAGGGTAGAGTGTAAACAAGCTTGCATTTTGTTTTCTGCTGCTTCAATTTGACAAGAACAGCACTATCTTTTGACTGGATCAGAACTTCCTTGGTAGGATGATTATTGAAGCCAGCAGCTCTTAAGGCAGTGGTTACAGAATCAACAATGTCAATTCCCAGCGAATTTACTAAAAATGCGGCATTCTGTAGTACAAAAGAAAGATTGATCAATGAAGAGTTCCATTTATTAGATAACATTTGACTTTTGGAAAGATGAGTAGAATATTTGGAAAGGCTAAAGGGGAAAATACAATCTTTGCCGAGGTTTATACAAGATATGTCTATACTAGTAAATGTAGCAGAACTCATTGAGATGACAACCAGTTAGCAAATTATATCATTTGTCAATATAAAACAGATGATGGGCTCTTTCACAAAACAGATAATGTAGATTATGCATCACCATATTGAGAGGTTAACTATCTGGTGAACTTTTGCTCGTAACATAGTCATACTTTTTTTGAACAGAAACGGGCAGGTATCACAAAAGTCGTAATAGAGAGACAAAAAATCAGGTGGAAAGTTCATTTCTTTGAAATGATAACAAAATAAGCAAAACTTCGAGTGAAAGTATCACCTCAATGATGATCATGACATGGGACAGCTCCTTATCCATTGCAATTGCTAGAAAGTCAGATAACTTCAAAAACTTCCCTTGGTTTGTGTACCTTGGGTTCCTTACAAGAGAACTTACTGGGGAAGATATTTTTGGCTGTATATAAAGGGCCAATCAAAAGGATACTTATAAGTTTCTGCCTTTTGTGAGCTATTCATGTAATTTTAATGTTATAATTTTACAAACAAACTCACGTTTCAAAGCATTACTGTTAATGTCAGCCCAAGTGAGGTTGAATGTGAAGATTCCTGGTTGAGGCTGAATTTCTGGAACAACAGAAACAAGAGAGCTGTAAGTTGTTCTCTGAACATTCGTGGTGTCAAGCAGGTTAGTGGAACTCATGCACATAAGAACTCCGTCACTTGTCACTTGAACAGGGCAGTCAATGACATCTGCACCATCATCAATTGCACTATGGTAGGCCAGGTCTGTACAGTCCGGGTAATCTCCACTAGCACCATTATGTGAGATAACTAAGGGTTCCCCTGCAAAGAAGAACTACAAATAATTAAACTGAATAGAAATAGAAGACATCCAACCATCACGGTACAATTACTAAGTAGGCCTTACTCCCATATGAAACTCACCATGATCAGTCTTATTTGAATTCAGGTTAGTAAAACAACCTGCAGATAAAGGAGATTCAAATACATTAAAAATATATTAAAATGTGGTAAGGTTATTTGTATCCAACTTATTTGTTCATAAAAACAACTCAACATCTCACTATGTTTCTGTGATGGGCACAGACATATCTTAAAATGCGGTAAGGTTATTTTAAACCCTAAAATGATAAAATATTTCATCACTGGACAGTAGAGTGTAAACCACATACGAGCGAGCGCAGAAAGCAAAATGTTTTGCAGCGAGTCAAGCGAGGCGTTAGAAGACAAGTTCCGATGGAGGATTTAATATTATGCCTTTTACTTAGTAAACGTGAAAATCCACAATATTGTTCATAGGAGAACAGAGGAAGTAGTTCATAGGCTGAAAAGGTTAGAATCGATACCAGTGTAGCTAGATCTTTAACATGTACTAATGCAAAAGTGCAAAACTTAGTAGCTTACCAATTGCCTCTGATGCAGTAACTGGGAACTCTGACAATACACCATCAACAGAGAAGCCACCATCATTGATAAAGTTCAGGTATTCTGCCAACGGCTCATAGCTGTAGTTATATGGAATAA
The DNA here is from genome assembly GCA_015847255.1 of Hyparrhenia diplandra. Lineage (NCBI taxonomy): Eukaryota > Viridiplantae > Streptophyta > Magnoliopsida > Poales > Poaceae > Hyparrhenia > Hyparrhenia diplandra. Next base: position 86,047 of record JADLZK010006962.1, on the reverse strand, counting down.
TTCTATCATTGGCAAAATCAGAGGCATATATTTCCAGCCCTGCATTGTGGGCTTCAGCGACAATTGGTGTGGATGGCAGTAGATAGTTATCCTTTGACACTGGCCAGATGTAACTCTTAGGTACTATTATGCCAGATGCAATAGACTTAATAATCGTCAGGTTACTCAACAGTAAACCATATGTTTGGTTTATAGAAGGATCTAAGAGGGCTTTATCAAGAAATCTGAACACAAGCTTGGTTTTGTGACCAACTCTTCCAGATATATTTTTTTGGAAGCCCAGTTCAGGTGATGAGATATAATCCATGGATACAAGCCTTTTTGATTGAAAGTATGTAGTTCCTCATGTCCAAACCATGTTGTTTGTAGAAGATGTCATGCTATACATATGAAAATGAAATTAGCGTTTGAAGGTAGTATAACACTAGCAACAGTAAATTCTGAATAATTCAACCTGGATATTCAACCAAACAGGAGACGGCATGACAAGGGAGCGAAAGTCAGTAACATTGATGATCGGATAGATGCCGTCGAATCTGTCAGTGCGAGACCAAGTTCCTTGTGTTACTGCTCAATACAGTAGATTATATCAGTTAACATAAGAAGTATAGCTTACATCATCAAAATAAATTTGTAGTCCATAAAAAGCACATAATCATAGAAATGCTTTGAGCAAACAAGCATAAAAATAATACTAGGTGATAATGTCAACGCAAACAACTGAAAATGTCCACAATGTAAAACTAGTTACTATATATATAGAACAAAATAAAAACGAAACAGAACATGGTGTTTGTTATGATTTTCCAAGACTCATAAATTTGGCGGTGCGTCTAGTGGCATGTACTATGCATCTACTTGGTGTTTTCAAGCTATTAAATAGTTTCTACTTACTACACATCTGATATGTACAGAGATATCGAAATGATCAAATCGCTTTGAACGGAAGGTTTGCAGTGGTATTGTTGTACTCACAATAAACAGACTGAAGCTCAGCAATGTTGAAGTCTGAAACAAACCATCCAGTTTTGCGCACGCCATTGATGACATAGGTCTGCTTTCTCGCCGCGTACACTTGGTCTACAGTGGTCCAGTTTTCCATATTTATGTCCCGAAGGCAGACTCCAACACCATCCTTTGTTAGTTGGACGTCACACCACATGGCTGTGTCCGGTGCGCTGGCGATCATCGCGAAAGAATAGGCATCTTGGCTGGAATCTGGAAACACTCCCGAAAATCCACCTTTGGCGACCACGAGTGGAGCGGCACCTGGAGAAAGAACAGATGCTCATAATTGTTGCAGTGGTTCAATTGTGGAAAACTGGAAACACTCCCGGAAATCCACTCAATTAATTTTACCAGGTTCGATTTTTTTTCCTTTTGATGAAATATTTCATCAGGTTCAATTCAACTCATGAATGAAAGATACAAATCTGAACTTGAACCCATATGACAGAAGTTCAGAGAACCCAAGCTGAATTCTGGAATTTGGCAATTTGCAGAAGCAATAACCGAATTGCTACAAATGTCTTAGAAAACAAAGCACCTAATGTCGTCAGCCAAAGGCAGGTGGCCTGAATGAACATTCTAGAACAAGTTTCATAAAAAAAAAAATTCTAGAACAAGTATCATCGAAACCCCAGTTGGGTTTGCCAGCGGCTACCTACCCCGCGGCAAGCATGCACCGCCACCTGTCGTATACGAACAAACACACGAAGGGAAGCAGAAGAGTAGACGACGACACGCGTCGAGAAAGCTGGCCGGGGTGCGTGTGCGTTACCGTACCGCTGAGGGTTTTGTAGTCGGAAGGGAGGCGGGGTCCCTGAGCGGCAGCGCCGCCGACGAGGGCAATGACACAACCCAGCAGCACGGCGAAGACAACGGCCACCCTTGCACCGCGCTGGCCACTTCGTCCGGCTCCTCCATTGCGTTGGCGTCTGCTCCTCCTCCTCATCTCAGTAGGTTCCAGAACCTTCCAGCGGCGCACGCGCAAACGGTCGGGACTCGGGAGTCTCGGGACTGAGAAGCGGCGGGGATTGGGATTGAAAGGAGATGTGTGGAAGAGAGGGAGGGAGGAGAGAGAAGCAGTTGCGGCAATGAAATGCCCCACTCGGGCAGCAGCATTTACGGGGCTTCGTCGCCGCGTAGCCACAGCCGCGTTCAAACACCGGCCCCACCTGTCAGCAAGCAGGAAGGTGGAGCACTGATGAGGCTGGGCCACCGCTCAGTGAGACGCACGTGAGCTGCGCTCTGTGAACCTGTGACCAACCTCCTATTTGGCCCGTGGGCTCCTTTTTCAAATTTTGGAAGTACAGTACACACGATTCGTCGGCTCTATTGCCTTTTCTGTTGTTTTTGGCCATTTCTTATTTATTTAGTGCTGCTTGGTATGCAACCTGAAGTTAGAGCATTTCCAAGTAGCCTACCTAAACTCGTTGTCTATCTAACCCACTTTAACAGACTACTCTGTCCCATAAAGCTTGACGCTTTAGCTGTTGCAGCGAGGGAGCTAAAAGTTTAGTGAACACGGACCGAGGATAGTTCAAATCACGAGAACTCAATGAACTTGGACACAAAATTCAAACGTCCCGAATGTCCTTTATTATGGGGACGAGAGTATATCTACTTTATTGACCCAATAAATTCATTCATCTACCGCTACCTATTTGTGTTGGCCTAATAAATTAGTCTCCCACTACCTACTTACATTGGCGCAACAAATGTCATGCCTATTTTCCTTGTCTCTCTCCTCTTACGCACCAGAATCGACCACACGTACACCTCCCCCCTTAGCCTCGCCTACATCGGCCCTCCCCGGCAGTGGCGCCCTCCCTACTCACTGTGAGCAGCCTCGGCATGGCCTGTAATTCCTCGCGCGACGACCTCGCTTCCTGAACGCAACAAGCGTAGTCAGGAGCGCCGCCAACCCTCCTAGTGACCTCCGGCCCGGACAGGCCTCGACAACGAGCCATTCACGAGGCGGACTGCGCGACACCCGTGTTGAAGGCACCGGGCGATCACAGCGTCCCTTCCTTCCCTAAAGCGCTCGAGGAATGGCGCGGCCTCTCCAGCTCCCCCACCGGCAGTAGATGGCACTCCGGTTCGGCGGCGCCCTAATCTCATGTCGCGATGTGTTCGCCGAGTTCATCTCGACAAAACGAAGGAATGAAGTGGATGTCATTGGTTGCTAAATTGAATTAGAAGCCACGATTTAGGTAGAGTTGGAAGTAAAATATAGGTGATAAAAAGTAGGTGATACCTAAATAATTATTTAGATGGTGTGTTTTAGATAGTGCGACTGGGGATGCTCTTAGCGTCTCCGAAACCATCATCCGACCAAATTACTCAGCCTGCTCGGAAGCACAAGGGCTGCAGCAGCAACAGCAAACAAAACCCGCAGTGAGCTAGTGATTGTTCTTCTACACAGGAAATTAGCTGCAGCTGATGCAGCGTCTGATAAAAAAACTAACACGGTCAATATAAGAACCGCATTCAAAAACTGTTTTTCTATGTGCCTGTTGATCGCTGGAAATCGGAGCTGCCGATATAAGTAAACCTAGAACTTAGAACACGAAATTAAACAAAAGCTAGAAATGCCAGTTAAGGCTTCTCCAACACGGGCTTTCAATGTTTTGGTTTCACCCAAAAAGTTGCAAACTAGATACGCCTAGACAAAACCTATGGCTATACCAATGAGAGCCAACAACTAATACTGCCAGTGTTGGCATATCTTTGAGTGGTATTTGCAACAACTGTGTGCTTTGATACTGTGGTGGGAAGATGCTTGGTAGATAATCAAAACCCAATCCAATTATGAACTTTGTATAAAATAGCGCGTAGAAACAATAAAAGATTGTTGGCTCCCAAGAATAGTTCCACTTTATGTTTCTTTTAGGATAGTATTAGTGAGGAACAAACTACTAAAGTGGAGCAAATTAGTTGCTAGGTTGAGTGGCCAATGTAAATCTTCGACATAATTTTGATGTGTTTGTATGGAAACTGCATGATAATGACAATTTTTTTTTCCTTCTAGTAGGGTTAAAATTTGTTAGATCCTTTTTATTGATGGGAGGAGCCAAAATTTGTTGTCTTATTTAGCTAACAAGGAATGGAGTTGTTTTTAACAATGTCGACCTGAGAACTCTTTGCATTTTCTTTTTCCAAAGAATACATTGCTTCGTTTCAGGACCAAGTTGCAGCCGTGTGAGGCATAGTAAAGTTGGCGTTAGAGGCTTGCTACAAGCTTGAGAATCATGTCCTAGAGATGGCCTTTTATTTGCATAATTGTGTTTTGAGACAGTTTTTGTTTGTAAGCTTGTTTTTGTCGTCGTGGAGTGATTCTTTTTTTTTTTTTTTTTTTTTTAATAAGGTGATATGATTTGATTCCTCTCCTTTAAGAATGAAGCTAGATTTTCTTTTCATTATCTAAGAAAACAAAACCATAGGGAAATGACACACATGGGGAAATAATTTTTATGGTAAAACAACGGAATTTGACCTTGTTTGTTTTATCTCAAAACCAAGGGGGATTGGGAGAGATTGACGAGGATTGGATCCCCATTGAGTCAAAATCCCCTCCAATCTCCCTCAATCCACATGGTTCAAGGATGAAAAAAATAAGGTATTCTTATGGCCAAAATAATAGAAAACAGGGAAAATTAGCAAAGTGACCAAAATGAGTAGCCAACTTGGGCTTGGGCCGCCATGGCCTTTCAACCAGCCTAAAAGGACAATACATCATCCGTACACAAAAAAAATAAAACCCTATACCTAACCCTAATGCCACTAGCCGATTGTTAGGGACACCGCCGCCGCTAGGGCCAACAACCTCTCTTGTCATCTCCCTCTCTCTCTCTCTCTATACCCTCTCTCTATATATAGAGAGAGAGAGAACCTATGGCCACCAAATCATCCTTTCCCCCTCCCCAAAACAAAATACGCTTGAATCCTAACCCTAGATCCGGAGATTGTCGGGGTTTAGAGTCACGGGAATCGAAGAGGTCCTCAACAAAGAAGTGAGATTGTTTGAGGTGATCAAGTTGTCGAGAGGTTCGAATTCATTTTTACTTTTGCTCCATTGATGTCGTTTCATTCTCTGCTTAGATTTACTTGTCTTTTTGATTTATTTCTGCCCAAAATGCATTTTCTTTCCAAATCGAGGATCATTGTGTTAAAGCGTAAATCAAGAGCATCTGGATTTAGTTTTTTTCCAAAAGAAAATCTTGATTGTAACCATAGATCTGGATACCATCAAGGTTGGAGCCTGGATACCATTTGGATTTAATAAGAAACACCCATTACGGCAAAAGAATTAAGATGAGCTAGCTCGGTGGGGGTGGATATATATGCTTGCTCATTGGGTTTTGGCTCCTACCCACGAGTCTCAGTGGATAATGGCCTAGGTATTGACCCCTTTGAATAGAAAACATTTTCTTGGCACAAGACCAGCCCAAAATATTTATTTGAATGATTTTACAATGTAAATTTCGTAGCCAGACCACCTAGAGCCAGGCCTGCTCTAAGCCTGACATGAGAAATCTAGTCAATTTTGTGTGCTTCTCTCGTCGTCGATTTATGATCCGTTTGTGATGTTGCATGCATCATTCACTTATTTTTCGATAACTTTTCCTATTTATCTGTTGATATTTTTTTACTAAATTTATCATATTTTTATACATTTAATTGTGCTTTAGGATTTGTGCTCTATACACTCCTTTTCTTATTTCCTTAATTCATTGTGTTCTATACACAATCTCGCTTTTGCTATTGTTCGCAGTTGAAGAGCCATGGCCATGCAACTACGATCAGGTCGTCTGCTTATGACGGGAAGGACCACATCAGTAGCCTCCCCAAAGGCATGTGCCTCGAGGTGCTCGCCCGCCTCACGAAGCTATGTGCACTAGCGTCCTCTCCGAGCCATGGCAGCACCTGTGACGAGAACCTCCTAATTACTGGACCCACCGCATCTTTTGTCCCAAAAAGACCTCGGCAGACCGTCTTGGATGCACCCAATAACTTAATAAGCCTGTCGGGTGTCATCGGAAAAACCCCGATTACACCACTCTCATACCGGGATCAACAAAGGAGTAGCTACAACATTACAACATTTGTTATAAAAATACGGTCGAGTGCGGAAGAATATTACATTAATTTTACAAAAGTATGAGTAAGTTACTTTTGAGCAAACTTAACTTAAATTAGGGAAGATGAGTAAAACTAAAGGGAGACATCCAAGTCATGTCGAGCCCACCGACACAACTTTGGGTAACAGCACGAGTCAACACCTGCAACAAGGGTTAACAAACCCTGAGTACACAATGTACTCCGCAAGACTTACCCGACAAAAAGAAAAGACTCCAAGGATATGCTGGCTTAAGGGAAGTAGAGTTAGAAAAGGAGTTTGCAGAAAAGCTTACTACAAGTGGATCCTTACTTTCAATATCTTTAGCATAAATTTTATTGGAGCATAATAAAGCTAGATTCGCACTGTTCTATCTCAAACACTTTTAAACAACACATCTCAACTTATCTCTGCATCTCTTTCCCTTTCATAACCATGAGTAACCTTGTTTCTTCAATTACTACGATGAATGGACAGAAGAACGGGTCTCCATAACCGAGAAGCAACGGCGATTCATGAACCGATTAATACCGGTGGGGGATCCCTAACCACCACGACATATGTAGCACTTAAGCTTGCATATATCAACCTTCTTTCAGATTTGTCCAAAAGCGGGAACGAGGCTGCGCCACCCGAGAATACCGTACACCTCCAATCCGGGACTTTAACCCACGAGGGTAACATGTACTCCCGCCATCTCTCCACTCCCGGTGAGTGGTTGCCATTCCCGATTTGGCTCCACCGAGATCCGGCTTACCGGGAGTATGTGGCTAATTAGGGTCGACCGACTGGGGTGACAACCGGGCGTACGTGCCTTTGCCGGAAGGCCTCGGGCGTACTTGCGTTCAAAAAGTCCCGAACTTGACAATCCAAACAACGGACGGTCCTTATACGACCAACACGGGACAAGCACAGCTAGGTATCCCGCCCGGCTTTCAACCTACGCCCGTCCGATCTCAAATTCATCACTACCATACTTATTCTCATGAACCACCATCGGGGTGTTCTCTTTTTTCCGTAGCCGGGAGGAACAAAGATAAAACTTATATCTCGCGAATGATGAAACCATCACTTCGACTTCTACCGAAGTCTAGGCATTACTAAGCATAAAAGATCGACCTACACATACTAGTGGGATAAACTTTGGAATAATCGTAGATCAAGGTAATCATGCGGCAAATCGGTATCAACCAACTCCTACTAACTTAATGCACACAGCACTAGACTTAAGGTGAATAAAATATTTATAAACAGAGAAGGGTTTATGCTCAGGGGCTTTGCTCAGCGAGGGGAAAAGTTAGATTCATTAACGAGATCATCCGAGTCACACTTGACACCTCACCTCGGGTGGATGCACCTTCTCCAAAGCTTGGTCATCGTAAACCACATCACTCTCGTTCACTACACGTAATGATGATGCATTGCTTAACATGATGGAATGGTAAACATGATGGTTGACGATGCATGAAATAATAAACACTTGAGTACAACTTTCCTTCACGATAAAGTTGCAACCCAACAAAACCAACTTGTTGAACTACTCTACAAGATATCATCACCATTGCCTAAGGAGTTCTCAAGGACCACTTGATTGTGATTTGATCCAAGATTCACAAAACAATCCAAAAGCACACATCAAACCTAGGTCATTTATACTAACTACTCTCTTTTTTCTAATTAAACAAATAAAGCATAAAACGAGAAAATAATTTAAACATTTCAAAACGACTCCAAACTTTTTATACAAGAAGGACACATCATAAAACAGTACCAAATAAATTTTCATGATTTTTGAATAAATATTTTATTTTCTAAAAATCATGGAAGATGCATTTTTCAATTAAAATTTGTATTTTTAAATCATGCAAAAACTACTCAAAATCAAAGTTTCAAATTTTTCATGGATTCATATACTCATAAGAAGACTCTACAAAAATTTTCAGAATTTTTAAAGCTATTTTCGAATTTCTATGAAATTTACAAAGTTTGACACTATTCATAAATAAAGAAATTCACAAAACAAAATTATAAAGGAAAACCGGCCCTTTGGGCGATTTTGGCCCGGCTCGGCCCACAACCAAGCAGGCCGGCCTAAAACCGCGCCCACGTTCCCGGCCGGCCCGGGTCGATCCTTGGCCCGACCACGGCGGCGCCCGACTTTGGCCGGCCGTGGCTGCGCCGGCGGCCCCCCTCCGGCGACGCGACTTGCCCCACCTCGCTCTCCCCGCTCTCTCGCATCCCCCGGCACTCCAAACCCACAGCCTAGGGCACCGAGGCACCCTTGCCGACGGCCATGGCGGCACGGCGGCGGCCACCGCGGAAAAAGGCTCCGGAGCTTTCCCGGCGGCGGCGACTAAGGCATCGGCTCCAAGACCTCCGGAGGATCCTAAAACCTCATCTAAACGAACCTAAATCAGCCCCTAGCTAAGACGCCGCTCGGCGGCGGAGCGGCAACGTCGGCTCGTCGGCGGCAAGCGCGTTCCGGCGGCTACGGCGTGAAAACTAGAAAACGATCGACACGGACATGACTACAAGTTCACCCCCCGATCACGGTGCTCACGTTGGTTTGGGCGGAGACGAGGCGGTGATCGGCGGCGGTGGCGGCGGCGGCGGCGGTGCTCCCCGGCAGGCAAGATCGGCGTTCGGTTGATCTGGGGCAAAAACAAAATGGTCGAGCCGACCATGACTAGATCGCCGAACTCCAAAGCTCTAGATGGTTGACCATGTTGCTCACGAAAAATGGTCGTCGACGACAGGTGGCTCGGTGGCGCTCCGGACGGAGATGGAGAAGACGACGACGGCGAAGTTGCTCTACGATGAACTACGTCACTAGCTAGCTCAAACGGTGCGCAACGAAGTTGCGAACACGACATAAGGTCAATTTTGTGGATTGGAGCTCGACGCGGCGGCAAATCTGAAAGGGGGCGAGGCGGTTTTTCCTGGGCGGTGGAAGAGGAAGAAAAAGGAGAGACGGCGCCCGGCTTCAAGCTTTATAGGGCAAAGGACCATTGGACACGTAGATGGCGACGTCGCGAAGCCGTCCCGGTAGCTGGTGACGAAGCGAGGGCGGCCGGGCGCGAGAACGACCCGCGACGCCGGGCGACACGCCGGTATGGAGGAAGAAACGGGGGTTTCCATTCTCACCAGTAACCTAAAAATCCTATCTTTTTGAATTTCATCAAATTCTCCCCAAATTTGAACTGAACTCGAAAAATTCCAAAAAGTGACTTAGGCTAATTTTTCAAGATCTACAATTTTCATAATTGGAAGATTTTCAAATTCAGCCTAGAAATATGACTTTTTGAAATGCAGTTCAAAATTTTGAAATTTGAATTCAAAATTACTTTTAAAATCATGTAACAACTTGAAAAACTTTGTACATGACTTTTGCTCATCTCAACAAGATCTACAAACTAACTTTTGAAAGTTTTTGCAAATTTTGCTTAGATTTTGAAATAGGGTTTTTAAATCAAAAGGGGACAAAACCTAATTTTGGTATTTTCAAAATTACTCTAAATTTTTGAACTAAACTTTGAAAACTCAAAATACCAACTTTGTTCAACTTTGAAAACTCTACAAAATTGCTTTAATAACCATACCCAAATTCTTTATAAATTTTGAATAAAAGAAAAGGGGGTAAAGGAAAGAATGGAATTTAGGGTTTTTGAGTTCAATTCAAATTTGAATTTGATTCAAACTTCAGATTCCCAACCTATACTATCCAACCCTCACTCAACAACACACTTAAGATCAAAAACATAAAATAAACTTAATTTTGTCCAATCCAAGACTTAACTGGTAAATAACACACGGGGTTATTCTGGCACCTCTAGGCGGAGCTTTGTGAGTGACCTTTGACAACGCTGTTGACCTCGATTGGCTCCTCAATACCCTCGCCCTGGTCCATCCCAAGCTCAACCGACTTTGCACTCAAATCGCAAGCTCGGGGGGCTTGAGAATCTCCTCACTACTTCACGCCGACAAGCTCGAGCCACTGGAGCTCGTCGTGAGGTCTCTCGGCGAGCAACGCAACACGCGCTTCATGTTGCCTTGCCGCACGTGCCATCTCGATCGAGCTGCACATCTCGGGCCTATGGTTCAAGCTACCACCCACCGGCAACTTCGCCTTGCTCGAGCGTCTATATATCTCCGATAGCGAAATGTTTGGCGGTCCCGGCATCATCGACTTCGACCCCGTGTTCTCCTCCCCGTTGACAATGCTGCGCATGCTCAAGATCGATGGCAACGCCCCCGAGGCGTTAAGGCGCTCACCGTCGAGTCCAGCTCGCTCAACGAGCTCGTGTGGCACCTGCACAACATCAAACAACCGGTGAATGTCCACGTCATGGCCCCCAATCTCGAGGATTTTATGTTCTCGTCTTTCTCGAGCAAGTTCACCATGACGATTAATCGGCACCCAAGCTGGAGAAGTTGTACTTTGAGTGTTTTCTTGAAGATTATATAGTTGGGTGTGTTGAGAACGATAGATGGCGCCTCGCTTAGTTGAAGTTGAAGTTGAAGTTGGCGATAGAGATGGTCCCGGCCATAGAGAGGGAACGACAGATGTGGCAAGCAACACATCTTGTCCCTCTACATACACAACGTCAAGGTTCGTTCCCCCTTTGTTGCATAAATTCCTCCCTTCAATTAATGATATATACTTTTGTCTACATATGCTCCGAATTATCCGTGGACATTTTTTTTACTAAATTTATCATATTTTTTTATACATTTAATTGTGCTTTAGGATTTGTGCTCTATACACTCCTTTTTATTTTCTTAATTCATTGTGTTCTATACACAATCTCACTTTGCTATTGTTCGCAGTTGAAGAGCCATAGCCATGCAACTACAATCAGGTCGTCTGCTGCCAGTGCACCGAGGAGATTTGCGTCGCGTCCATCCTCGGCGCAGCCAACATGGCGATGACGGGAAGGACCACGTCAGTAGCCTCCCCAAAGACATGTGCCTCGAGGTGCTCGCCCGCCTCCCATGTACACAGGAAGCTATGTGCACTAGCGTCCTCTCCGAGCCATGGCGCCACCTCTGGATGGAGCTTCGTGAGCTGACCTTTGACAACGTTGTTGACCTCGATTGGCTCCTCAACACCCTCGCCCTGGTCCAACCCAAGCTCAACCGACTTTGCACTCAAATCGCCAGCAAGCTCAGGGGCGCGAGGATCTCCTCACTGCTTCACGCTGCCGACAAGCTCGAGCCACTGGAGCTCGTCGTGAGGCTGTGCGAGCAACGCAACACGCGCTTCGTGTTGCCTTGCTTCACACGTGCCATCTTGATCGAGCTACACATCTCGGGCCTACGGTTCAAGCTACCACCCACCGGCAGCTTCGCCTTGCTCGAGCGTCTAACCATCTCTGGTAGCGAAATGTTTGGCGGTCGTGGCATCATCGACCTCGACCCTAGTGTTCTCCTCCCCCGTTGCCCGTGCCTGCGCATGCTCAAGATTGATGGCAACTGCCCCCGAGGTGTTAAGGCGCTCACTGTCGAGTCCAGCTGGCTCAACGAGCTCGTGTGGCACCTGCATAACATCAAACAACCGGTGAATATCCACGTCGTGGCCCCCAATCTCGAGGATTTTTTGTTCTCGTCTTTCTCGAGCAAGTTCACCATGTCAGTGTCAGCACCCAAGCTAGAGAAGTCGAACTTTGAGTGTTTTCTTGAAGATTATATAGTTGGGTGTGTTGAGAACGATAGATGGTGCCTCGCTTGGTTGAAGTTGAAGTTGGCGATGGAGATGGTCCTGGCCATAGAGATGGGGAACGACAAATGCGGCAAGCAACGCATCATGTCCCTCTACATAAACAACGTCAAGGTTCGTTCCCCTTTTGTTGTAGAACTTCCACCCTTCAATTAATGATATATACTTATGCCTACATATGCTCCGATTTATCTGTTGACATTTTTTTTTTTTACTAAATTTATCATATTTTTATACATTTAATTGTGCTTTAGGATTGTGCTCTATACACTCCTTTTTTATTTCCTTAATTCATTGTGTTCTATACACAATCTCGCTTTGCTATTTTTCATAGTTGAAGAGCCATGGCCATGCAACTACGATCAGGTCGTCTACTGTCAGTGCACCGAGGAGATTTGCGTCACGTCCGTCCTCGACGCAGCCAACATGGCGATGACGGGAAGGACCACATCAGTAGCCTCCCCAAAGACATGTGCCTCGAGGTGCTCGCCCGCCTCCCATGTACACAGGAAGCTATGTGCACTAGCGTCCTCTCCGAGCCGTGGCGCCACCTCTGGACGGAGCTTCGTGAGCTGACCTTTGACAACGTTGTTGACCTCGATTGGCTACTCAACACCCTCGCCCTGGTCCAGCCCGAGCTCAACCGACTTTGCACTCAAATCGCCGGCAAGCTCAGGGGTGCGAGAATCTCCTCACTGCTTCACGCCGCCGACAAGCTCGAGCCACTGGAGCTCGTCGTGAGGCTGTGCGAATGCGCGCTTCGTGTTGCCTTGCTTCGCACGTGCCGTCTCGATCGAGCTGCACATCTCGGGCCTACGGTTCAAGCTACCACCCACCGGCAGCTTCGCCTTGCTCGAGTGTCTAACCATCTCCGGTAGCGAAATGTTTAGCGGTCCTAAAATCATCGACCTCGACCCCAATGTTCTCCTCCCCCATTTCCCATTCCTGCGCATGCTCAAGATCGATGGCAACTGCCCCCGAGGCGTTAAGACGCTCACCGTCGAGTCCAGCTCGCTCAACGAGCTCGTGTGGCACTTGCACAGCATCAAACAACCGGTGAATGTCCACATCGTGGACCCCAATCTCGAGGATTTTGTGTTCTCGTCTTTCTCGAGCAAGTTCACCATGACAGTATCAGCACCCAAGCTGGAGAAGTCGTACTTTGGGTGTTTTCTTGAAGATTATATAGTTGGGTGTGTTGAGAACGATAGATGGCGCCTCGCTTAGTTGAAGTTGAAGTTGGCGATGGATATGGTCCCGACCATAGAGATGGTGAACGATAGATGCGGCAAGCAACACATCCTGTCCCTCTACATACACAGCGTCAAGGTTCGTTCCCCCTTTGTTGCAGAAATTCCTCCCTTCAATTAATGATATATACTTTTGTCTACATATGCTCGATGTAAATAAAATCACTTTGCATGTTATTCAAATGTTTGTGTGCCTCGGGGATGATGTGTGCCCCCGTTCATCTACCACTCATCTTGTTTAGAGATTCATGCTGCTAACCTCCACCTATCCTGTCTTGGGTTTAGGGTATATTCCTCGCGTGGAGCGGAGTATTGAGCAAGAGGTAGCACGACTTCCAGTGACACTCACCCACTTCTCAACATTGGAGCTGCATCTCCAAACCAGGGAGCATGTTTTTGGAGTGCTTGTGCTGCAATTGCTACGGATTAGAACCAACATTCAAAGGCTTAAAATAATCATCCTGCTCAGAGTGGTAATCGATCTGTTCTCTTCACCTTTCTCACGCATTGTTTCCATTCACTCCACATTTCTTAGATCCTCGAATAGATGTATGATGATATATGAAGAAATGGTAGTGATATAACATATATACGTTCATGCTTTCCAGGATTGGGATGGACAATGTTGGGAGCATTGTAGTTGTGACTTTGCTAGCAACTGGAGAAATGAACTGATCTCTTTACCTCGTTTGGAGGTGGCAGAATTTGAAGGATTCCGTGGACATGGTCACGAGATGGATTTCCTTAAACTTCTCTTTGGATCTACGCCAATCCTAAAGACGATGACCGTTCGACATTTCAACATAGTTTCAATATATAGTTAGGGGAGCGTGCCACAAACTCCACGACATGTTTTCAGCAAATGCTTCTGTGAAATTCTCCTTTTCATGAAGGACCTGAAAAAAGGGTTTATGACCATTACTGTGAAGGAATCCTTGAGACAAGGGATTTCATTAATCTAGTTGATCCTTGCCTGCTTCCTTAAGCTAAAACCTTACCTCCTTCCTTACCCGCTTTACAACTTGATTTGAGTCAAAAGCCATTACTTTACGTTCAGCTAGCCCTAAAAAGGCTACTCCTAGTAGAAGTAGTAGAATTAAACAAATTATTTCTGATGAAACAACTAATATGTACGTTTTCGATTTTCTTTTCACTCATGATCTCTTAATGGTCGGCACGATCATACGTGTGCAGTGGCGGAGTTAGAGGAAATTCGAGGGGGGGGGGGTGCAACTTGTCTTATGGGTGCAATACACTTTGAACTACGGGTGCAAATATGGAGAAAATTTGCCTTTTTCTATAGTTTTTAAAATTTCCGTGGGTGCGGCCGCACCCACATGACTAAAGTAGCTCCGCCCATGCGTGTGCTCATAGGGGTGAGTGTATGGGCTTGTGTGGACTTCTACATTATATTATGTAATTCCAAAATAATAAAACAAACAGGGCTAATTACTATACTATCTTGGTTGTTTCGGAATCAAGCTTGTTTTTCCTCCATCTATTAGCTATTGTATACTACCTTTGGTCCACTGTCCACACATGAATCTAGAGGATTGAACATAAAGGACGGTCTTCTCATGTAAGGTTTCATAAAACCATGTGCTCTATATTATGGGCCTAGTTCAGAAAAAAAAATCATATAAAGCTGGTTATATATGTTGAGAGTTTTTTTTTTTGTGCGAGAGGGGAACATTCTATTAATAAGGTACACAATACATCCTTTAGTTTACGAGAAAGCTCCTGAACAAACTAGAAATCACAACAAAGACCCTAGGCGGTTATATCGCTTCTCCATCCTTCTTCGCCAATCCTGCGATCGTCGCTGCGACCACCGGCCAAGGTTCCTTTTCACGGTGGCATGGATCCTCAAACCTGAGTTTACCTCATTAACCGGACCACCAAGATCTCTTGTTTGGTTTTGGATAATTAGTGACACCTAAGGACTAATCTCTCGATGCTAAGTGTTTGACTAGATTGGAGATTGGTCGTGCCGAAGTTGGTGTGTGGTGATCATGGAGGATGGATCGAGGTGATCCAAAAGTTGATCAAGCATGCAACTCGGTGGAGTTTGGAGATCAATTGTCCCCAAGGCAAAGGTATAACCATAGGGCTTTTGATTTCACACCCAAGACACCATAGAGGGTGTGGGTGGTTATAGGATCGATAAGTCGTACTATAAAGAGGGGAAACTTATCGTACATATCGGTCCTCATGTGCCTTTAGGTTCAAAATTCATATGCATGCATTCTAACCTAAAGAGCTAACTCCGCACTTGTCGAAAATGTTTCGAAAATGCTAACACATGGTGTCGAGGTGTTCTTCGACGTGTTGGCAACAAGAATCAAGTGGCGGAAGTCGGTTTGGAGCAAAGCGAAGGAACGACGACGAAACGATCAAGATTTCGCCTATTTAGTGTGACCTTTTGCACTTTGACCGGAGCGTGCTGGATCCGACCCGGGCCGCCGGTCGGTGAGTCGGTCGAAATTCCTGATAGGGGTGTAAACCCGGGGTTCGGCCCATCATTGGGTGGCCGGACGCATAATAGTCGGATGCTTCTCTTGTTGACGGATGCATGACCGGACGGCGTGGCCGGACCTCGTCCGGCTAAAATAAGTCCGATCAAGTTTTGTTCGGGGTTGTCGGTTGTGACGACCCACCGACCGGACTCAATGAGTCCGGTCGATCTTATCCGGTCGGAGTAAAAAAGTGGGTTTCCTCCCCAACGGCCACATTTCGTGGTGTGGGGTATTTATACCCCCTTGGTGTCTCTTGCTCTCTCTCTTGGTCATTTGAATCATTCCTAACAAGCTAGAGCAAGCAAGCAAGCCTCCCTCCTCTCTCATTCTTGATTCAACTTCATTCTTGAGAGAAGAGTTGATCCAAGTGCATTGCATCGAGTTCTTGCATCTAGAGGCACTTGGGGATCGTTGTGAGCCGGTGAGTTTCTTGTTTCTCTTGGAGACACCGCTCCTAGCCGGCTTGGTGATTTGGTGGAGTTGTTGGCAAGAAGAGAAGATTGTTTCTTGGCCACCTCCGGCGAATTTGTGAGAGGATCACGCACTCCTCGTCGGGAAGACAAAGTGCAAGGAATACATTGCTCGTGTCTTGGGTACCTCACTTGTGAGTGGTGTGTTGAGGCTAGCAAGGGCACCGCCTAGCTCAAACACCATCCTTGTGTTGGTCGGCACAACCGGAGAGTAACTTGTCGGTGTACAAGCGAACTCCGGGTGAACAAATCGACTTGTTCATTGTCTCATTGTGTGGATCATCACTCTCGTGTGATTGATAGCTTTTCTTCTTCACGGTGATTGGTTGACATCCTCTACACGTCGGTATAACAAGCCTCTCACTCTAGCTTTACTTTCCTAGTTTACTTTGAGTAGAGAGCTAGCACTTGCTTGTGTAGGTTGTTCTTGCTAGCATAAGGACCATATTAGGATTGCTCACTAGATAGTGTAGTGACATAACCTTTGATTGACTTAGAGATCATAGCAATTTGCTAGAATTGTCACTAGAGGCTTGCAATACAATAGAGCTAGTGCAAACCCGCGTTTACGCCTTTTTGTTATACTAATCGGTTTGTTATTTGAGCTTGTAGAAATTTTTATAGGCTATTCACCCCCCTCTAGCCATCTAGGACCTTACACCACCATCCACGCCATACTTGATGAAACGCGGCGAGCAAATGTGGGGAGGAAAAGGACCTGATCCGGTGGTCACCGTCTCCGGGAGAGACAACATCGTCGTCGACGAAAAAAAGAAGAAGCAACCGGATAAAATCGAGGTCCTGCCACTTGACCTAGTCCTAAACACACATCTCACTAGACCACCGCCGTCGTCAAGGAAGACGCTGCCGAGATAGAGGAGGGTCCGGAGAAACTTATTCCGATCGTCGCCGGCTCCTCCATCTTGCCGCCGTCGCTGGACACCAACCTCTCAAAGGAACGCCCACGCCGCCTTGGAGAACCAAATCCCCGAGCTTCACACCGACGAGCACGAGCACGACGAAGACTCCGTCGGAGTCGCCGTCCACCGCCGCCGTCGCGTGCTTGGGGAACCCAATCCGCCCGGAGCTAGGACCGGCCCCCCCCCCTCCCGGCACCCAATGGGCCACCGGTTAGGGAAGGAGCCGAATTTGAATCGCCGATAAGCCCCTCGATCGCCCCAAAAATCGCCCTTAGTTAGAGGAGAGGTGGAGATTTGACAGTTGGGCCTTGCCGTCCAGGCTTCTCTCTATATATTTTTTTAGTAATATTTTTAAAATGTGTATTTATTTTATAAAATATTATGTGGACAATTTTTGAACAGATATTTCTATTTGTATATAAAGTCTAACTGATATTGTTGAATCTAAACTATTGCAAAATCCAATTTACATCCTTGTTGGTTGACGTGGTGCCACATGTGTTTGAAACTATTTAAATCGAATAGTTTCAAAAGTCTGAGGAATCTAAAAACCTAAGTTCTTTGATCAATTAAAAAGATAAATCGAACTTGTGTGATGGTTAAATGAGTGTAGACGATCTTTTTCAAAGAAATCCTTTATATCTCCATATAGCTTTACTATGAAAATATATACTTCTTCTAAAAAATTGAATCTTTTAGTACTTCTTTCCAAGAAGTAAATAAATCTTTTTATTAAGCCTGACTAAAAACAAATGTAGATGGCGCCTTGTCTTTTTGGTCAAGCAAAATTCAACCGGGGATCGCCTCGTTTCTTTCTTGCCGAGAACGCAAAACCCGCTCGAACAAAAAGGAAAAAGGGTGGCGCGGTGATTGAGATAGAAAATTCACACTTGGCCTTTCCTCCCTAATCCCACTTATCAGCATCACGCCCCCGCCTGAGCGCCGTCTTCGGTCGCCATCCCCGCATCGCATCGCATCGCCGCTGCCGCCATGCGCCGCTTCGCAGCCGACAGGGCGCGCCGCGCGGTGGCCGCGTCCCTGCGCGGCGCAGCGTCCAGATCAGCAGCGCCGTCGCCTCACGCTCCGGCGCCGCGTCATCCAGCCTCCCCGCTGGGGGCGGCGGCGATGGCGGCCGCCATGGCGAGGTCCATGTCCACGGCGGCCGCGGGCGCGCCGCCAGTGTCGCTCCACACCATCAATCCCAAGGTGCCGCTTCTATGCATCCCTTCTCTGGTTCCTCTGTTTAGTTTTTGCTCTGTGACTGTGATCGATTAGCGGGGCGATTGAAAGTTTCGATCTCTGTTACAGTGTGTTGAAAGCATGTTGCTGCTTTTAGTTGGGTTGTCTGTTCTGTTCGTACTGTAAATGCTGTGAGTTGAGTGTCCGTCCATCAGTATGAAGTAACAAAGCTAAGAGTACTTCTGGGCAGTATTGGGAGGGATTCGTAGTAATGCACTAATACGAATTCTACAATGCATCGTTTGATTCAACCTGCAAATTGTGTCACCCTCAGTTGATGTAATTTATTATATTTCTCAGGTCTTGAAGTGCGAGTATGCAGTTCGGGGAGAGATTGTTACACATGCTCAGGTACGTCAAATATGAAACTAAACAAAAATCGATAAGCAATCGTATTGGGAGATGTTTATTGCTACCTCAGTCTTAATTCAAAAATAAATCAACTGCTACTCCATGTTACTTCATGCCAGGAAACAAGGAACTAGTCCAGGGTTAGAGTGAAAGTTGATGCTGTATGTGCTGATACTGACATGATATGACTTATATTTATTACATGAAAGGACTGCACTATCCAGAATAGTTTTTGATATGACTCTGCTGGACTCGGTTTATGATCTTGTTTTCGTTCTGCAGAACTTACAACAAGAATTGCAGAAAAATCCAGAATCACTTCCTTTCGACGAGGTTTGTATTTGGATCCCATGAACTGCATCTCTACACTTACTGTTTTCAATGGTCAACGGAGTTTGTTACATCTATTTATTTTAATGGCAGATACTCTACTGTAATATTGGAAATCCCCAATCACTTGGACAACAACCAGTTACCTATTTCAGAGAAGTGAGTTTCTGTTCCTTGTATTTTGGTTATTCGATGCAACTACCGATGGAATGTTCATGGTTGCTTACTAGCTCATGTTGGCTTTTCAGGTTCTCTCTTTATGTGATCATCCAGCTCTACTGGACAAAAGTGAAACTCATGCTTTGTACAGGTACATTCAAGAATTTAATATTAGATAAGCACAAGTAAATCAATGCAAAATTGGTTAGTTGACTTTAATACTATATGCTAGGCCACACGCCTAGTTAATCTAAAATGACAAGAACCAACTTTCTTTATGAGTCATTTGTAACTGTTTTTAGAGCTATGTCAGTATGCAAGAGACAAGTGTAAGAAGTTGAGTAACTGCTCTGCATAACCATTTGTCTGCCTGCTCATGTTTTAAGGACAAAAGTACTTGCTTAATCTTTTAGAAACCTTTTTTCTTTCGTCGTGCACACATGATGTTGTGGCTCATGAGAAATGAGAACTGAATTTCTAGAGCAGATATAAGTAAGTTCTGAAATTTTCAAACCCTTTTAATCTGTGGAAACTGTCATCTGTAGTGTCTTATCCAAGCACTTGAGCTTTCTCTTAAACCCTTTGTATCTGTAGGAACATTTGCATATAGACATGTTTAGTTTTAAAAAGCTTTCCTAGTCACTAAACTGATCGTTTAAGTACTAGGTAGGTGGCTAACTACATACAATTTGTTTGCCGGCCTAGAACGTTTATTTATATTTATGATTTCATACAGTTCAGATGCTATAGAGAGAGCATGGCAAATTCTAGAGAAGATACCAGGTAGAGCGACAGGAGCATATAGCCATAGTCAGGTACATATATAATACACTCTTGGATGAATGCTGTTATGATTGGATGAGCTTGATCACTCATGTTGCTCTCTATTCAGGGTGTAAAAGGTTTACGTGATGAAATCGCTGCTGGAATTGCTGACCGTGATGGGTTTCATGCAAGCGGAGATAACATCTTCCTAACAGATGGAGCAAGCCCAGCAGTATGTACTATATATCTTCTTTTGACCAGTGGTAGTCCATTTATGTGGAATAAGAACTTGTTCATCTAACTAGCTGTAATCAGCACTGTACATATGGAAAAAAGCTTGCCCTTGTTACTGATATAGTGTAATTTTTTTTCAACTAGGTGCACATGATGATGCAGTTGTTGATTAGTTCTGAGAAGGATGGCATTCTCTGCCCTATTCCACAGTACCCACTGTACTCTGCATCTATTGCTCTTCACGGTGGTTCCCTTGTATGTTCTGAGACAATCCTTCTATGCTGTTTGTTATTGCTTGTTGAATCAAATCATTGTCATCTCAACTTTCAGTTTTAGGCAATAATTTCAGTAAATCCTTCATCTAATTTACTGGGTTCAGTAAAGTCATTTCATAATGATTAGCGAATCGATCATCACCAGTCAAAATTGGTTTACATGTATGACTGCTGTTATATGCTACTAACATAGCGAACCTGCAGTAATATGATCTGTATGTCTCGCAATCTGATTTGTGAATGAATTTTCTTTCAGGTTCCTTATTTCCTTGATGAAGAGACAGGGTGGGGACTCGAGGTTGATGAGCTGAAGAAACAACTGGAGGAGGCTCGATCTAAGGGCATCACTGTCAGGGCGCTTGTTGTCATAAATCCAGGAAATCCAACAGGACAGGTAATTATTTGTCTATTTGTTACATGCAAAAATGACAGACCTTGCATGGTTCTCATTAGGAAAAATATACCTCATGAGGCATTGCAGATTACTACTTTTAACATGTTGTGATATTATGTGAGATATACAAGACAAATAATGGCATCCTATCCCATTTTTTACAAGAATTATGACCTTGGTAGGTTCTTGCTGAGGAAAACCAAAAGAAAATTGTCGAATTCTGCAAGAATGAAGGACTTGTTCTTCTCGCGGATGAGGTGAGTCAGAACTTGTGTTGAGGTTTTCACCATAACAATACCCATGGGCTGTCATACACTTAAACATGGCATGTCTACTAACAGCATTTATTTATCTATATCCCCTCTAGGTGTACCAAGAAAATATATATGTTGAAGATAAGCAATTCCATTCATTCAAAAAATTGCACGATCACTGGGATACACTGATGATGATCTTCCTTTGGTATCATTCCAGTCGGTTTCTAAAGGTAATCAAAATCAAACTTCGGTGGTTCTATGCTCTATAATCCTATTCTGTTTGCCTCCTTGTTTTTTTGGTGGTAAAACTTACTTTTTGTGTTGCACCGCTGCTAGGCTACTATGGAGAATGTGGAAAACGAGGTGGTTATATGGAGATAACTGGATTCAGTCCTGAAGTACGAGAACAAATTTATAAGGTGGCATCAGTAAATCTGTGCTCCAATGTTTCGGGGCAAATTCTTGCTAGCCTTGTAATGAACCCACCAAAGGTCAGTGCAGGATGCTTATAGGAAACTCTTAAGTAAAACAATGGTGGCAGTAACTAAGATATTTAGTACCTCCACAGGCTGGGGATGAATCCTATTATACCTTCATGTTAGAGAAGGATGGTATCCTTTCATCATTGGCTCGGCGTGCAAAGGTTTGTGCTACTCCTGCCCCTTCTAAGATTGATTGATTGTACCAAGGCTGAAAGTGCAAGTCTAAATCTATTACTTTTTCCCTTCCATGTTTAGAGGCCTAATATGAAACTCTCAATAATAATAAAAGCTACCCTGGTCGATTTGTCCATTAACATATGCAAAATAACTTAAATATTTTTTGTTCTTGAATATTGTAAGCACCATCTTGTTGCATATTCTTATTTGTCACAGGCTTTGGAAGAAGCATTCAATAGTTTAGAAGGTATTACATGCAATAAAGCCGAAGGTGCAATGTATCTGTTCCCCCGCCTTCATTTACCCCAGAAGGCGATTGGAGCTGCCCAAGCAGCTGGCACCGCCCCAGATGCATACTATGCTAAACGCCTACTAGAAGCCACTGGGATTGTTGTCGTCCCTGGTTCTGGTTTTGGACAGGTTGGTAATCTCAAAAGCCTCGTGAAAGTCCTTGTCGTTTCTAAGAGCATCATTAAGCTTTGCACTGACACATCGTTTTGTTGGATTTTAACTTTGTGATAATGTGAAGGTCCCTGGAACATGGCACTTCAGATGCACGATACTGCCGCCGGAGGACAAAATACCTGCAATAATATCTAGGTTCAAGGAGTTTCACGAGAAATTCATGGATGAATTCCGTGATTGATTATCCATCACTGGCGTCCATCTCAATCTTGGCATACCATAAGTTTTCTGCCAGAGGGCATCATATAATTTTTCTGTTGCAATAATAAGGTTGTTAATCGGTGCCCTTTCATCGTCCTTTGGATGCTACATCCAAACACCATTCTAACTTCTGTTACAGGCAGATCCCCTGAAACCTTACAGAATCTCGGGCACTGCAATACCATCCTAACTGCTAGGTTCTGAGCCCTGATGTGTACAAACATACCCGAATTTTGAGGTCAAGTTGAAATGTCTGCGGCGCATCCTGAAATTCTGCCTTGTGTTGCGGAGAATCTTTACTGCCCAGGTGATCTGTTTGGTTACTAGCTGACTGCTCTGTTTCTACTCATTTGACGTTGCTACAGCCTACTCCTACAGTTTAAGACACCAGTAGAGTGTCTGTATGTCAGGTTGTAGCTTGCATCTACTCGTACTATTGTCCCAGATACGACTATTGCAGGGAGTGGAGATTCTGTTCAACATAACTCTTTAATACTGTAGAGTTGAGCAAATGTTCAGCTTCAGCGTGGATGTCCAATCCCTGGGTTAAGTAGAACTTTGTGTGTATGTAGGTGGTCCATCGACCACATTAATCTGAATCGCCCAAAAGCGCCTCAGCCCAGCCTGGATCAGCTTTGCCTGCTTCAGTAGCGCACTCGTGCTGCTTAACAAGCATTTAGCTTCTGAAAATTCTTCACGATTAGCCGCACATCATTACAATTCACTGTGTTTTTATTGACCATTTGTTTGATTGACGAACCGTAGCATGTCACTGGAAAATTCGCAGCACTAGGCACCAAAATTTGACTCGCCGATGAGTTGAACCTGGATAGTCTGGGCATACATCTATTTATACCCCCTCAACCAACTGATCTACATAGGCTAGCTCTAGACTTTGTAGCGACCCAAAAGAGGAGAGGATTATGGCTTTTGCGTTGCTCGCTGTCCCGGGCATCAGTGGCTGCCAGATGTAAGCGCAATGATAGTAAATATAATCCCTCGCCGCATTGTCAACCATTCCATCATGTTCCCATTGCATTGCATCCACGAGCTCATGATTCCCCTGTCTGACCCCTTCTTCACGTTTTGCCCACAAAAACAAAGCATGCTTGGTGAATTCAGTGATCCGGTATAGTAATTCAGAGCTCGCCATGGCAGCAGGCCGCCGTCGCTCGTATGGATACCCAATGCTAGTGTAAAAGAAGCTGATTGTAGGTCCGTCAGTGAAAGTGTAACAGAGACCCCAGCTCCAGCATAGGATTACACCGGTCACTGCAGTAACTAATGCTTGGCTAAAAAGAAGCCCAAACGGAAACGGGTCAGGGAAAAAAAAGGCCTCCACGAGAGGCTGCAACTACTAAAGGCGTAAGCACGCTTTGTTACTTGGCAAAAGGAGGCCCTAGCTCATCCACACCCACACCCGTCACCACTACGCCTCAAAGCAACAAGCAAAGCAACAAAAAAAAAACGCCCACAAGAAAGCACGCAGCCACGCACACGCACACTAGGCACTGGCATTGCACGGCCACAGATCGATTCACAGTGATCCACGCAAAGCAAACGGGACGCAGCTGGGAGCTTGGCTCGTGGCCAAACAGAACACATCATGGAGTATACGAACGAATGGAAAGAGTAAAAAAGAGAGGAGGAACGCAGGCAGTGGCCAGCACGAACGAACAGCAAGATGAGACGGCGATATCCCCACAAGGATTGTGTTGTGCTTGTGCCATGCGTGCCCGTGACTAGCTTTACCGGCCGCCGTGTCTCTCGGCGAGACGGACGGGGCCGGCTGCCCGGCGAGGCGGCGTCAGTGGGGGAGCAGCAGCGCCCTTCCAAAGCAAAGCGAAGGGCGCTTTCGCTGTTGCATGGGCGAGCACCGCAATCGCATCCGCATCATGGTGGCCTCGCACTTGCGCGCAAAAAGGAAAAGGCAACGCTGCCGCGCCGCTGGTTTGTTGCTCCGTGCTCCGCTTCTCCTTCCACAGTCCAGACCGTCGTCGTCGGCCTCGGATCTTCTTTTCTTTCTTGCATTCCAGGGCCGGCCCCGGGTGGCCACTGTCCAAGCTTTTGAAGAAGAAGCTCTGTACGTGTGCCAGATGACCTAATCTGAGATGCTGAATGAAATGAAGAAGCTGGCCTGTGCGTCTGCATCGGTGTTTAGGAGATTGCCATTGGTGATTGTAGGTTCGCTGATTCATGGTGTTTAGGAGTACTCGTGCTGCAGGATCATCAACCATCCGGATGCATTGCATTTCTCACACAACTGGCATCTGCCATTTGCTAATTTAGGAAGGAGAAGTCAGCTCTCAATTGGATTGAGAGCTCGCTCGGTATGCCATGCCAGTGGCACGAGGCTCAACGCTCAAGAAACGACAGCGGCCTGATGTCAGACAGAATCCGAATGATGGAAGCGACGGACGGACTGAGGACAGGCCTGGTGATTTGATTCACACGACGAAACCATCTCAAATCACACGCCAACAATCATGGAATCACACTACATACACGCTCACTGGGCACCAGGGATGCCGCCAAGCAATTCTACTGCTACTAAACACGAAAGAAAACGGCAATGCAGAGAGGCTCCAGGAGATCGATCAAGACTCAGACGGTGGCCTCCATTCTCGGCTCGAACGAGAGCGCGGCCACGAAGCCCGTGGCGGCGTCCCCATCCCCGGCGCACCGCGGGAGCTCCTCCCACCGGTTGGTCCTGACGTCGCACAAGAAGCAGCCTCCGGCGGAGCTGGAGCTGACGCAGACCATGACGCGGCCGCCGTGGCCGACGCAGTTCACGTCCGCCTTGGCGCCACGGAAGGCGTGCGCCATGGACGGCGGCATGGCGGCCACCTGCCGCCACGTGCCTCCCGCGAACTCCCACACGCGGAGGCTGGCCGCGTCGAGGAACTCCGAGAGCACCACCACGTAGGCGGCGCCACCACACGCCACCACGTCGATGGAGTACTCGTGGTACGCGGGCAGGATCCGTGGCAGCTCCGCGAACGCGCGGCGCGCCAGGTCGGACGCCACCACCGTGCCCGACCGGCTCAGGAAGTAGACCACGGCGTCGCCGCCTCCGCCGTCGCCGCGGCACGCCACGGCGGACGAGTACTGTCGCGACGCGCTCCGCTGCATGGTGGTGGCCACGACGTCGCCGGACTTGCTCAGGAAGTAGACCGTGTCGTCGCCGTCCGCCTCCGCGACGCGCCCTTCCTCCCGGGACGAGCCGTCCTCCTCTTCCTCCTCCTCCGGCTTTCGGGACAGCGCCGCCTCCTCGCTCCACGCGTTCGTCGACGAGTCGTACACCACCGTGGATAGGTCCGGGAGCTCGCCCAGGATGAGCACCACGCGGTACGGCGAGCCGTACATGGCGACAGCCTGCAGCGCGCGTGTCGGCGTCGGCGGTGGTGGTGGGAGCGCGCGGGACGCGCCCGTGAGCGGGTTGACCACGGTGAGGTCACCCGTGCCGCGGTCGCGGTACAGCACGAGGCCGCCCGCGGCGGTCACCGGCTGCAGCGGCCCCGGCGCGCCACGCCACCGCGCCCAGGCGCGCTCGGCGGAGTCGAATACGGCGGCGGCAGGGCGCGGCCGCCGCTGGTCCTGGTGGTCGGGGTCGTCCAGCATGAGGAACCATGGGTCCCGTGCCGTGACGCGCACGCAGGCGGCGCGGAAGGTGCGTGACTCCGCCGCGGCGCGCCACCGGCGGGAGACGCCCCGGAGGCGGAAGTAGCTGGCCGGCGGGAGGCGCGAGAGCACGCGCTCGAGCATGTCGTCGTGGAGGTCGGCGAGGCCGGGCGCCGCGCGCTTGCGCTTCTTGCATCCAGCAGCTCCGTTCAGCGTGGCCGCCATGCCCGACGCAGGGGGCGGGCGGGCGGTAGGACTGGTCAATGGCGCACAACAAGAGCTTGGCAGCAGCAAGAGCTGGAGCGGAGGGAATCCGAGCTAGTGGAGGTGGAGCACGAGTAGTGGTGTGACTTGAGAGGGGGGCGCTGGCTTTATACGAGTGGGAGCTGAGGACGGGAGGAGCGGTGGTGGGAAGGGAGCGAAGCGAACCTTCGTTGTGTGGCAGGGCAGCGGTGGACCGGTGGTGGAGGAGGGAGAGGGAAGGGTCTCTTTTTGTTCGCGTCGCGTTGACATGCGGAGCACGGGAGGAGCCGAGGAGGGAAAGAGAAAGGCGCCGCTGCTTTGGGCCGGCGTGAGGTGGGTGGTGGTGGTGATGGGGCGAGGCAGGCGGCCGTGGGGTGGACTCGTCGCGTCACCAGCGAGCGAGCGTGTAGCGTAGGCATAGGCACCACCTTGCCGGTCGTTTGTTTGTTCCCTGTCTCTGTCCACCGTTGAGGACAGTCGGCAAGAAAATGACAAGACAATTTCGATGCCCTAATTCTATCTTTTTTAAAAAGATTTTCCATATATAGGAGTACTAATTAATTAAACGAGTTTCCATCAGTTGACCTTACTTGCTTGCCCGGTTTGTTAGAAATGGCGAACGAGCCCAACGTCTTTTTTAACGAGACAGGATCGACCATTTTCGAGGCAGAGAAGTTACACAATACAAGAGGTGAAACCGGTTTATAACAAGCATATATGTAGTTTCAACACAACACATTTAGCGATCGAGATTGTTATACAAAACACACACATTCAGCGAGATAAATGCTTGGGACATCAGTGACTATGATGCATATGCCGATGCACATTAAATGACTAGTCATTTTATCGAAAGCGAGCTTAGCTCGTTCTTCATCAAGTGAAGTCAAATAACACGGTGGAGCTTAGAGTTTTTTACTAACTAGGAAACAAATTTTGCTACAAAGAGACTAGGCTTAACACCTGTTACATGAAAAGGGGTTGTATTATCAGTAAAGGTCAACCTGGGAATGGTTCAAAAACTGCACCAAGTCCAGATCGAACTATTTGTTCCAACGTGGCAATCCAATCCAAGCTGCCTCACCACTCCTATCTCCAAAGCCAAACCAATCCAATCTGCTAGTCACTTATGTCCAATCCAATCCAAGCCAAGTCTGCTCAACCAGGTTTTAAACTGATACTAAATCGTGGTTATGACCTAGGATTTGGCGTGTGGACAATGGCGTGTTGATGGGATCCTGGCACGGCTAGGATTTGGTTGTAGCCTGTTGGGCCTCGAATTGTTTGGATGTGGCTCACTCCCACCCAACCAAAAGGCCCCCAAAGCAAAGCCCAAACCGGTTGAACTAGTTTTAAACCAGCCAGTTCCCAGGTTGATGTGTAGGGTAAGAGGGATAGTTATTTTGAGGTAAAGGGGTTGCACACCGCTTGCGTGGGGCTAGGGGGCACCCCATGTTGATCGTTCTTACCTGTAGAGGGAAAAAAAAACAAATTTTGTACAAAGAGAGTCCAAAACGAAGAGAGACTCATTGTTTTAGCAATTAAACAGTATGGACATTGACTAAATTTATACGAAAAAACACAAAACACTCCTGATGCATGATAAGCATCGTTAGGTTAGTTATAGAACATATTTTCATAAAATATATTTGTAGACCTTAATGCTATTTACTAAAATTTTAGTTAAACTTAAGTTAGCTTGATCGACACTAAGTACCACAGATGCGTTCTTGTGTGACTGAGGGATGCACACTTGGGAGCACAGCACGGCGGCCTGCAGCGTACGTTTTTTTTTTCTTTTGACAACATTTTTCTTGACACGAATGCAGCGTTACGTTTTGAAGACGGGTGGCGGTGCAACGGGAACGCGATGCTGCTCTACTCTCGCTTTGACCACGACGCAATGCACGGGCCGGCCGGAAGGTGCACAACCGCAACGGAGAGGAAACACGGCAGTCGAGAGGACCTGATATCGAGGTGGACTGACTGGACTGGACGTGGACTGGACAGGACGCCGAATCGGAATCAGACGTACAGTACTCCAGTACTCCTACACACCCTCGTACCTCGTACTCCTACACGTCCGTCATGCTCCTGCTCGCGTACGGAGTAGTACACCACGGACCAGGCACGGGCCGACTAGCAGAAGTGCAGGTGAGAGTACTCTCCGTATACTCCGTCTAGTAGATTATTAGGAGTAGCAGTGTAGCACAGTAGAGAGCGAGAAGCTAGGGACCCGGCGCGAGCGACGCGAGGGTCCTCTGTGCACGCGCACATATGCGCCCTCGGGCCGCCCAACACCGGCGCCTACCTTGGGAAGTGGGGAAACCCGTCCGTCGGTCCGCAGCTGACCTTGGCCCCGGTCTGGCCCCGGTCTCCCGGCCCGGCCGTTGGGTACCTTGGGCCTTGGCCTTTGGCTTCGGCCCTGACCGTCTGAGACCTGAAGGCCCCCGTTCCGTCCGGCTCCGGCCGTCGTAAGCTAGTAGCAATGCATGCAAGCGACAAGAGCCAGGGCACGGAAGCAGTACTCCTCCTACCCGTACTAGGCTCCGCTAGCTGCTGCACGTCTCGTCTTGCCCTGCGTGCGCCTCTCGACGGCACGGCCACCTCCTCGTCGTAGTCGTACGGTAGGGGCAGCAGCGCCGCAGCGGCAGTGAGAATCTCTTCTTTCTATATCCTCGTGTGGGCGCGTGTGGAGATGTGGTCTCGACATGGATGGATGGATGGGTGAGCTTTTGCTTTTGCGCAAGTCAAATGGATGGGTAACCCGACCGGTGGGGCCTGCCCAACCGAATACGAGGTGGGCCGCCGGCCTCATTGTTCACTCCACAGTCCACACTCTCCGAGTAAAACAAAGTCCGGAGTAGTACTCTATAGTATTACTACTCCTATAGTATACTGTACGTGGTACGTCTGTACCCGGTTCCGGTTGCAACACCGCACGTACACGTAACAGCGACACCAACACAACCACAACTCAACAAGGACTACTGTCCTTTGTTGTGGCGATCAACACTTGAACTGTCCTTTGTTGTGGCGATCAACACTTCAACAGAGGGTGACACTTCGCTCGGTACCCTGCTGAATCATGATAGGAGTACAAGAGCTGGCGTGTCTGAACCAGGTCTGTTCGTACCAATGCGCCGCACTGCGACGCGAGAGGCGTTCAAGCTCAGGCCTGCCGCCGCCGCCTGCCTACGGCTGCGAGCAGAGCCGGACACCGGGTGGGCCGGCAGCATCCGATGCGTTCGTATGGTTCGAGGCGGCGAGGCGCTGCCAAATGGCCAACGCCATGCCGCTCCGCTGCGGCGGCCTGCGCGTGTGTGACTGCCACTTTGACTGTGCGTCGGACGGAAACAAGCAAGCGCGCGTCTCAGCGAGTCAGTCAGTCAGTGAGGGCAGGGCAGGCGTCAGACGACGGCACGTCTCAGATTCTGATGCCCGCACAGGCTAAAGTTTTCAACGCCATAATCATGCGACGCTTGGACGGACACGGACCTCACCTGCCCTGCATGCCACACAGCGCTGCCGCAGCAGTACAATCGAGTACTGTTTCCAGCACTGCACTGCCACTCGGCACGGTAATCCACTGGCAGTAGTATCTTTAATTTCTTACCATAATATAAAAATCTTTTACACCGCACTAATCGAAAGCATGTTTCTTTTGTTACTCCCATCCTTATATGGCCTCCAGTGTTTGTTTGACACACCATGTCCAAAGTGTTAGGTTGATACACTACGTAGATTAGGCCCAACCTTGTTCCACTACGTATGGCACCGGGTCCCAGTCGCCGCTCTATAAGCTAGGTGGGGCGGGGCTCTAGGTATGAGGTTCCTCTCAAGCCGCCACCCCACCTATACTCCCCTTCCGATCAGAGGGACGCTTGAGAGCGACGGGAAGACCGCCGCCGCCATCGCATCGCAGGGACTCCACCGGCGACGCCCCTTCACCGACTCCTTCCCGATGGCCGATGGATCGTCATCCTTGCTCCTCCAGCACCTCCGACCGGATCCGGTATGATGCTCACGCATTTATTTCCCTCTGCTGTGGTGCTCCTATCTTACATTCTAGTAGATCGTCTAAATAGGATGTTGGATTTACCCAAATCATACACTTAGATGTACTCACTGGTCACTACCCTAACCGATCCGGTTTAACACAAAGATCCTTTTTCACTCACGTACATACACCGAAACCAGTTGCTCTGTAGCGCTGCTGGGCTCTCTACCAAGTTACTCAACTCACCCCATATCCATAGCCAGTCACAGTGTCACACCAATGCAACGCTTTGGTTCCATCCATCGGTTCTGCAAAACAAGGATGAATGGTGTCATACTGTCATGTGAGATAACGAAGTTGTTAAACCTACATACTCCCGCTAACTACTACTACCAAGTACTGCTCCTAGTCCCCACTACTACTAGCTTCCTCCCGTTCCCCAACAATCTTGGCTTGGAAACCCGTGCAAATGATGATCAGGCAGGCGTCATGTGCATGCAACAGCCAGCAGGATCGTTCCAAAACTCTCCGGGAAACCAAGAAAGATGC
Source organism: Hyparrhenia diplandra (assembly GCA_015847255.1). Lineage (NCBI taxonomy): Eukaryota > Viridiplantae > Streptophyta > Magnoliopsida > Poales > Poaceae > Hyparrhenia > Hyparrhenia diplandra. The sequence goes on along the minus strand of JADLZK010006962.1, from coordinate 55,312 downwards.
TGCTGACCGTACACGTACACAAACGTTGGGGCGAGTACTACTGGGCTGGGCATCAACTCGGACCAAAGATAAAGAGGTGACCCCTGACTCGACCCATGCATTCAGGTCTCAGAAACCTGACTGCGCGGCGAGAGACATGCACCGTCACAGGCACAGCATCACTGACAAAAGCCACTAATGCTTGCTGGCTCGCAGCGATCAGCAGGCAGGCTCTGCATGCGCCGCACAGCTGCTCTCGACGGACTCGTAGATTTGCCAGCACCTAGGAGTACTCCTATCGATCATCACCCGGCCGTCCGGCGTCCAGCGACCGTAGACTACGGCTCTGTGAAGACGATACTCCTACCAACAGCAACAGGTAACTGTGTTGGCCGTGCCTCGGCGTCGGCGTCGGCGTTGGCCGTGCCAAACGACACTAAACACATGGTCGACGTGACTGCACGAGAAGACCTTCTCTTTATTGTCCGTATCCTGTCTGGCCGCCACGGCAACGGCGACGACACCCTCTCCGATCCAAATAAAATGAAATAAACGAAGATATAGTGGCAACCGGGATAAGGGAAGGGCCAAAGGGCGCGCGATGCAATGCAGCATCGACCGTAAGTGTTCTCTGCGAAGAAGCAAGGTTTAGGGGCTGTATGGCGTGAAGCCACCACACGCCAACCGTGTCGCCACTAGACCTGTGGCAAGCGGTGGCGAGGTGAATGGCCGCCACAGTTTGGCAAAAATCAACACACAAAAGTAACGTGGCTGCCTAAAAGCGTATGTACCAACCAAACAGCAGCAAAGGCAGTGTGGCAGGAGAGCAGGTGGTGGGGCAGACGGTGGCGGCAACCAAACACCCATGTTACTTGGGGTTAGGAGGCCTGCTTGCCGGTGGTGCCTCCTAGGCTCGCATACCCTAGACTAGATATAGTATATTTTGAAATGGAAATTTAACACGAATGGAAGGTTAGAGTTTAAATGAGTGTTTGGTTCTTGCTTGCTCGTGAGCCACAAAACTTTTGCATGTGTTTGGTTCTACGCTCAACCCGCCATACCCATGGAATCTAGGAGGTTGTTTGGTTTAGCACAAAGGTGCGGCTAAGTAATTTTAAGATTAATTTCACCGGAAAAATTGGCTGCCACAACTTTTGGCCATGTGGCGCCGCCTCCATGGTGATGGCAGGCGTTGGCGGCAACCAAACAAGCTTAAATATCCATTTAATTGTATATTCGTTATTTTTTTGAACTATTAGCCCCTAGTCCACTTAACGTATGGTTAACTATATGGTTTGTGTCTTGTATGCAAAAAAGAGAGCTACGTGACTTAATGGTAAGCTTTGTGTGTAAATTCATATCAAGTCATGGTTAACAGTAATGAATGTCGTTAAGTTCATTTTCTTTTAGTTTTGATCGAGTTTATAGATAAATACATCAACATCTATAACATCAAATTAATCTCATTGAATACCGTAAAAGTTAATATATTTTTTATAAACTAATCAAATTTGTATAAATTTAATTTGAACCAAAGTTAAAAGCCTAAAACTACCGACAGTTTTAAACGGTAGTACAATTAAAAAAAACGGAAGAGTATGAAACAAAGCTGCCGACAGCATGTGTTCTATTGTCCCAAACAATTTTCATTCTGTTCTGGGTATTAGAGACTAGGAAATGCTTGAGCGTGCCGTACGTGCTGCTAGATCTTGAGCTAGCTAGCTATATGCCGCCATGTAATGTGTAGTTTATGTTTGTGCCGAGATGGGCGCACGCGATGCCTAGCTGGCGTCACACGTGAGACAAGGACGGGATCCGGCTTCTCCTCTCCTAGGTACTTGCAAAAGCCAAACAAACTAAAGCAAGCTGCTGCTGAGGCGTTAAACAGCTGAACAAGTGCTGCTAAGGTGTTTGTGTTTGCCTTGGATACAGGTAAAGAGAGGAGGAGTTCAGAGTGATACAGCCTTATTAGCCCCGTGCTGCTCTGCAAACATGCATCTCCAACTGGGCTCACTCATCACACATCACTCTCTCGGAACAGCTCCTACCACTGATCCAGCTACCTCCCCTCTAATACGAACAACAACGCAAAAACATGCGCCTTTTGAGAGGTGAAGCACACTGAAGCCAGCAATGCAGTACAGTACTACACACCCGCGATGAGCAGTAGGAGTCTGCATCCATGAGCCAACAGCATGCATGGTGCAGACATAGACATGCTCATGCGCACACATGCACGGTTAAGCCTTTGAGGCCGGCCGAGTGAGCGCAATTATAACCCTAACCACGCGCAATTTTTTGTATATATCTATATGTATGTAGTACGTACGTATCTTTCCAAACTTTACTCTCCGGCCTGACGAACACACACACTCTAGCTAGTCTCTAATACACCTAGTGCCTTTGATAAAGTTAGTGAGGTTTCCACTGCATAATTAGGAGCGAACCCCAGACCAGAGACCAGTAGACTACACTTTTGTCATTTACGCTAACTATAATTATGCAGTTTTGTCATGTAGAGAGAAACCGTAATCATAGCGTCTACTACAAGAACACATTACACAAGCACTGGCTAGAAAAAGCGCTTTAGTAGTTTCTCCATGCACAGACCACAGCAGCAGGTGTAGGATGACTAGAGCTTCTAGCTTTCGTTGCGTTGCGTGTATCACACCACACCACACCCTTGTCACCGGCAAGGCGAGCAGCGCCGTACGAGAGCCCTGGCGAGAAAGCTCGCTCGGCGCGACATCGTCGAGTGAGGCGAGTACGGCGGCCGGGCTTCCACCAGCTGTAGGTGAGTGGATTGGACGGGTCGCTGCTGCCGGCCGGTGTCGCGCGGCGACGGAACGAGAGCGATGCTGCTCCCTCTCCCTGGCTGCTGCTGCTGCTGCTGCCATTGTCGTGGATGCATGACGACCTAGCGGAAGCTAAAAGCTCTCTTGCCGGTTGAGTGTGAAAGGACGGAAGGAGAAGGAGCAGCGGCGGCGGTGTCCGGACTCCGGAGGGCGGCGACTTTTGCTGATACTACACACACGGACACGGCCGGCCGAGCAGAGCTCGTCGCTTTTGCCTTTCGCATTCCCCGAGGCCGGGTGGGCCGCGCCCGCCGGCCGCTGTTCCGGTCAGCCTTGCACGCACAGATTAGATTGTCCTTGTCCACTGTCCAGTGGATCATGGACCATGGGTCAGGCATGGATAGCTGGCCCTGCTGCTGGGTGCCTGCCTGGCTGCAGAGGTGTTCTTTGCAGCTTGCTTTTGCCAGCATCCTAGACGCAAGAGGCTTGGGTGGTGTACAATACTGTAGGTCGTGTGAGTGAGCTTTGACCTGCCGAGTGTTTAACTGTTAAAGCCGAACTGGAACTCGTGCTTCACCAAAGTGATCGGCAGTCGTTTTATCAAGGAGTCTCGAACAGATAATAATGTGGCCAAGGCAGAGCTTTGCTATCCTATTGTGGGTTCAATTCAAATTATCGAGGAATTAGTTCAGATTTGGACAAAACCTGAGTTACTTTGAACAGGACACTACTCTGCTCAGTGATTTTTTTTTTTTTTTTGAGAATCCAGTGATTTTTTTTTTTTTCAACAGGAGACCAGCAGTCATGGGTTTGGGCTGATGATGGCCGCTCGGCCTTCTCTTCTTTGTTCGTTGTGCGCCTCATATGCTCAGATGGGCCTCTTGATTCTCTGTAAAGATAGCTGGGCTGCGCGAGGGCACAGTATAGCTTTAAAGTGTCTGGGTCACAGGTTATGGGCTCGGCCTGTTTTACTCTACAAGCCATTACTCATCCAATTATACGAAGAACACTTGTCTGGTATCGACGTTTTTTTTTAATAGGGTGGTTTTCTCGGCTTTTATAAAAAGCAAAGCATAAAGGTTTGAGGTAAAAAATGGGGTTACAGCTTCAAAATGAGTACTGCAGAATGCCCATGCGAGGAAAGCAACAACTGGAGTTTACCTTAGCAGCCACGATCTTGAAAAGGAGCAGGAACTTCAAGCGGTACTTAACGGGGAATGTAACGCCTGATTATCAAAATTTGACAGCTATTTGATTGACTGCCAAAATTTGTCAATATCTCACAATTATCTTGCTAAATTTATGGTAAATATTTTTGCCTTAGTTTTGGAAATTTTTTTTTTTGCCAAATCTTTGGTATGGCAATTATTTTTATGACCAACCAAGTAGGACAATAAATACTTCTGAATTAGGAACATGAATTTTGCGAAACAATGTTCCCAAAACAAGGAACGTGGTCGTATTGCACGTTTACATGTACTAGGACTCTAGCCTCCTACCATACAAAACTATCTATGTTGCGCTTGTTGCACTTTTTTAGTTCGGCTTCTTGTTGCACCTTATTTTGACTTCGGGGTTGAAATTTAAATTTGTACAACATTTTAATTGGATCTCTTTTCATAATACTTTTGAATAGACATTTTGTTTCTAATATTCCACAACTCCATGCAACAATAACAATGAAAGCAAAAAAAGGTTGATATCATAGTTTGTTGAATTTAAAAGGCAGTTAGTCCCTCAAAAGCTCATTCGTTGTGGAGGGGACCTTTTCTCATCACAAAAGCTCAAAACTAGCCATTTTACATTCAATAAGCCTTGACCAACTAATTCTAGGACTTCACAAAGTTAGGAACTAATGTTACACTTCCATATTTTTTTTTTACTTTGGAACCACACCTTTTTGAATTTTGTTGTTCAAGTGTAACCAAATAAAAACATTCACTTTTGGAGGCATTTTTTTAAAGCTTATTTATCCTCTTACTCATAACTCCTCTGAGTTTTAGCATCATATACAAAAATCTCAATGAACATTTGATTGATTTTTATAGGAGTCATCTTATCTCATCTTGATGATCATTTAGTTGCACCTCTGGTATAACATGAGTAATAGTTCTTGCCACTTATTCGTTTCCCTTTATCAAAAGGCTCTCTTAGAGTCAATATTCCATTTCTTTCGACCCCAACATTCAACCACTATCACTTGTGCCCCCAAAATGTTATATGGCTTTGAGAAGATAAGCTTCAGTGGTACCTCTCTGAGCCACACATCTTCCCGTAAGATAAAATTTGTGGTGGCTCACGGAACATTAGCTTCAGTGGTACCTCTTAGAGCCACACATCTTCCCCAGAAGATAATATTTCTGTTGGATCACGAAAGATAAGCTTTAGTAAGCAATACCTCTATCAACAACACATATTCCCAGAAAAAAACTATTCTTGCCATCATTGGCTTTGAAGGTTGTTCCCCTGCTTGAAATCATGTTGAACTTTTTCAACCCATACCGAAATTGAGTCTTGCAGCTAAACTGGGCATTATGGGTTTGTGTCTAAGATACCTTTTCTTTTAAGATAGAATAGATCAAATCCTCTTTTCCCTTTGTCTATGGTCTCTAGATCCACTTTGACAAAAGAGGCGTGTTTATATTCCTGTGTGTCCCCCTAGCCCCACCCCCCCACCCCACACACACACACACACAGTCTTTAGGAATGCATATGTTCTTCTGAACTGCATCAAACATTGTTGAATGACCGGATGATAAGCGTTGATTCTCGGTTGAGCTTGGTCAAAATCTTCAATCTTGCATGAAGGATACAAAATATATTGATTGTTTAATGTTGTTTGCCCTTTCACTTTTGGCACTAGAGTAATGACCTCAATCATTCTAACTATATCTAAATTTCCCAAATAAAAATCGCTCATCATTGCTCTCCATGTAAAAATGACTCTTTTGACCTTATACTCAATGAAAGTCTCAAAATGAAGTTCATTGCTCTCCATGTAAAAAATGACCTTTTTGGCCTCGTACCCCCGTGAAATGAAGTCTCAAAATGAAGTTATGTCCCTCTGATAGTTTTACACTTTCATTCTAGGATTTGTTCTAAGATCCGAAAAGGTGCTTGTATTAGTCATAAATTATTCTTTGGATTTGTACAAGGTCATTTTCTCCACACCCTATCTTCTAGGGTCAAAATTGTTTTCCTTCCATGCTTGCCATTTTTCTCGCAAGTGGACAAAATTGGTATTAGAATCCCATTTCACCATCCACTTTTCAACTACCCTTTGTTGTCAATACACCTCTTCAGTCTTATATACTTTTTCTAGGCTTTCTTCTATATAGGCATTCCTAATCTCAAGTCATAACCGATCCTTTGTGTGAGTTTCATTTGATCAATCTCTTCAATTCAGGAGAACATTTTTTTTGTTATACTTCCTTTTGTTACCCCCTATGATATTTTATCAAACGAGTATATATGTTAAATACTTCAAATCACCAAAAAAATTATAAATCAGAATAAATAAACAGAAGTGAGAATGTGTCACATTTCACCATGTAAAGCATCATGAAATTGTTATTTAGTGGAATCACAACCTCACAAGTTTTACTTTTTTTTTGAGTGGGTCAAAACTTCACAAGTAGGGAGCGGAACCAGCCCTGGCGCACGCACCCGCAACAAGCCCATCTGCTGCATTTGCATGCTATTGTGGCCCATCCGGAGAGAGGCCAAGCCCATTTGGAGACAGAACCGCACGACACTCCTCACGTACGCCTCCTCCTCCTCTCTCATCTTTCGATTCTCCGTCCATCGCTTGGAGTTGTAGGCCACTGTGATTCTTTTGAGGCCGAAAGCGCTGCTCGTAAACGGTTCGAGTATAATTGACGTTTGGACTGAATTAGAAAGGACAAACACAGCACCGAAGACATGTTAATTTATACTTCCTCCGTTTCATCAAATTGTAAGTCGCTCTAATTGTTTTGGTTCATCTCCATTTTGCTACAAAACAACAGTGAAGACATATGTTATTTATACTCTCCGTTCCAAATTGTAAGTCGCTTTAACCTTTTTAGTTCATCCATTATGTACATAGCAAAATGGATCAACCAAAAAATTCAAAGCGACTTACAATTTGAAACAGTGAAATTATAATATAGGGGGATTAGTACAACTGTACAACATTAGGTGAAATAGAGAAAGTACTCCCTCCGGTTTTGGTATTAGAAGTCATTTTGGACAAGGTTTTTGGTCAAACATTGAGAATATAAATCATCAATAACTTTTAAGTTGTTCAATTTGTAAATATAAAAATTATATGAATAGATTTGTCTTAAAAAAATACTTTGATAAAAGTATACATATATCACATTTTCATAAATATTTTTATAATAACAAAAGAGGTCAAAGTTGTGTTTTGGAGACCGTGTCGTATAGAGGGATTAGTACAACCTTGGGGGTGTTGGTGCCAGACCCCTCCCTCCACCACAGGAAATAGCACAACATATAAATTGGAGATAACTCATGTATCAAACAAGTTTTTCACATTAAGTTAAACCTAAAACCTAGAATGTCCGGTGGACTTGAGTCGGAGGGACACCGGCCATGATCCCAAACATGCTACACCAGGGCACTGGCGGAGCTAGGTGTATTCCTAGGTATTCCTACCCAAGATTCTGGTAAAAAATAAATACATGTATACTCCACTGTATACTATACATGTATATTCTATTCTCTAATAGACCAATAGCCCACAAACGAAGTGACTGTAGTAGCAACGAGTAGACCAACCTGGTCAAGGCCCAAGTGACAAGAATTCTGTTGCTCAAGCTCAGTTCTTTGGCATACCCACTATATACTATACATCACAGGTTCAGTTCTTTGGCATACCCAGCCCTAAATTCTTGGCTCCGCCAATGCACCAGGGACTTCGAGCTTGTAAGCCCCGCCAAGCCCAACCTAGACACGTTTTTCGGAAACACACCGGCCTTTCCCTGTGTACTACAGTAACTCGATGCATTTTTCATGCAGAAATGTATTGCATCTTTTTTCGAGGGCGTGCAGAAATGTATTGCACCATGTACAATTTCACATGCCTCCCCTACCTCGCTCTTGGCTAACTGCGTGCACCTCCACCCCAAACCACTGGGCATGGACTTCAATTCTGGCGCAGTGATGGGCTGATGGCCAGTCGATCAGTCGCAAGCCCTAACTGACCAGGCCCATTTAGTATATCCCATAAATAATAACCCTTGGACTGACGGAGCCCCAGTTTCCGGATCGTCCTCTCCAAAGTCCAAAGCCAGTTTCGGCGGCGGCGGCGCGCGGCGTCGACGAGGCGAGCGCGGAGAGCCGATCTTGGCCTGCACCACACTCCTCCCTTTGTCTGCTTCGTTTCGTACAGGTGAGCATACTCGCATGGCTTCATACTGCTGTAGACGAACTAGCTAGTCGTGAGCGCGACTCTGATCTTGCGGCGTGGGGCGACGATGATGCGTGTACAAGTTGGTGTCGCAGAATAATAGTTTGATCCAAAGCTAATGCGTTTTCTCCATTTCTTTGAAAGTATCTCGCTCTTTATACATTTCGTAGTTTTTAATTTTTATTACGCCGTAATAGCATCCGTCTGACTGCATCCGGCCTTGTTGCCCTTGCCAGTAGATCGGAGTTCACAAGGAAGGAAGGAAAGAGGAGATCGAGGTGACAATCGATCCGCATCAACGACGATGGGCCTCTCGCGACAGTTTCTGAATCTGATCGTAAGGGATAATACTAGCTGGTCGCTGCGCTGTATGGATCTCAGGCGCCTCCAGCTCTTCCATCCAGACATGACGGCGGGATTGCCGTCGGCGGCGTTGGGCTCAAAAACAATGACAAGAACTGTTATTCCCAGCCCGACCTTCAGCTTCGAACCTACCAGATCGGAACCTGTAGGCAAGCCTGGAAGCGTCATCGGCCCCTGGAACTCCCGCTGTGTGCCGATTGGAGGTCGCAAGGTGTTGTGCATGGACGGGGCGGGCGCTCCTTGCTCTTCGACGCGGACACGCGCCAGGTTGTGACGATGCCCACGGTCATCCCCCCCAGGAGCAGGTCCGTCTACGTCTTCGTTCCCAGCGCCGACTCGCACGGCGACCCCGACCCCGACGGCACTCTCTTCATCTTGCCGGAGTATCCCCTACACGAGTCGTCAAGAGACCCGAGGCCGGAAAGCCCTCAGTTCGATGCATTGGTGTACCGGACTAGTAGCATGACCTCCTCTACCAAATCCTGGCACCACCAGCACTTCCGCGCGCCATATCCGTACCTCCGTGTGCCCAAATACAGGAAGGACAGACCCAAGGTCACCTCCTACGCCGTCCTTGGCGGTGGCTCCCATATCTGCGTATCCGCGGATAAGGCCGGCACATACTGCTTGGACACCGTAAGCCACACATGGAGTAAAGTCGGCGATTGGTTGCTGCCATTCAAGGGCAAGGCTGAGTATGCACCCGAGCTCAACCTCTGGTTTGGCAATGGCATCTGTAAGAATGATTGTGGGATTCCTCACGATGCCACGGATGAATTGGTTGCCGATGATCTCTCCACCTTGGACTCGGAGCCGGGTGGCAGGTAGTGGGCACTTGGCAGGAGCTTGATCAGATGCCCATCCACAGCAATAACGACGGGCCTTCTTTTTACACTTACTCCAAAAGCGAGCTTGTTTATCTTGGCTCCAGAAAGTTCTGCATTGCAAGGTTCATGATGCCCCACTATAACACGGGTGAATCGCCCGATCGAGAAAAAAAAAAAGTCCCAACTATGATCTCTTCCAACCCGCCGGACCTCCGAAGCCCACTGCTTTTGTCGTGTTCACAGGAGTGGAGGTAATTCCGCAAGTGCTCGGTGATATCAGCGGCGGCGGTGGTGAACATAGATTCTTAATGTTTGGGCACAAGTCTAGAGTCGTGCCTAAGAACATCAAGCATATCTTCTGAATTATGTATGCATTTCCTTTATTATTTCCAGAGTCCTTGACTAGCATATATCGTCTTAACAGTCTTATTTGCGACTTATTATACAGTAGCAGTATAATATAAGATGGAAGTTGCCAAGTTTGCATGGAATGCTCGATTGCTAGCGCCACATCTTCAGTTGCCTTTGTAATTTTCTATATTATTTTCACTCTTTTCATTGAATACATTTTTAGAGCTGTTCTAATTTAAGTTAATAAATCAGATTTTTTTTGTCTGCACACGACTATATGAAGACCCCACAATCAAGTTTTTGTATTAAATTTAAGCAAAGAATGTACATACAAGCAAAGTATATTAAGAGCATCTCCAACATTACCCAATAATTTTGTCCCAATATTCATGAGTTTAGCAACTTTCAAAACGGTATTGGAATAGAAAAAACGTCAATCTCCAACAATACCCAAAACTTGACTTCCAAAAACCAAATTTAGGTTCACCTGGAACAATTAGCAACTCCAACTATATGACATCTCAATCCTAGTTTTCCCCAAGTATTGGGTACTGTTGGAGCAGTGTTTTTTCATCTATTTCTCCAAAAACTAGAATTGAGAGGTCATATAAGGTATTGTTAGAGTTGCTTATGCATCAAGCCAAACACAGAACAAGACCTAAAATTTGCTAGATAGACACTTTCGGACTTGGTTGTTACCTCTACAAAACCTTATCGGTGCGTATCTTCCATAAAATTTCCATGCAGCTAGGTAGTAGATTTTTTTTTTTTCCTCTTCTTTCACACCAGCGGTTCTAAACTACCGCTAAGATAAAAACAGATCTAACTATAATAAAAATATTTTCATGTACTACTCCCTCTGTCCCGAAATTATTGACGTCGGGGAGTCAAATTGATGTCCATTTTCATTCCATCATCGATGCATCTAGAGTAGCACAACATTCAGGTTCATGGAATCTCCTACAAACTTGCTAGAAGCTAGAACGCCCTTTATTATGGGACAGAGGAGTACTAGACAACGACCAACATACGTATACGTAGATAGGAGATGGTGTCGGCATCATGAGTTCACATGGAGGGTTCGAATGGGTTCACGTGGAGGCACCCACCAACAATCCATCTAAGAGCATGTCCAAGAGACTAGTTAAAAAGATCGACTAGCTAAATTTATTGTTTTAGCTACTCTCTGAAATAGAATTGATAATAAAATATTAGAATACTCCAAGAGACTATGTAGAAGATGACTAGTGAGATAGACTCTCCAAAGATAGAGAGCGGAGGTGGAGGGATAAAAAGCTAGCCAATTTAGAGAGTCATGTAGAGAGTGTGGATAGAGAAATGCAAAACACTTAAGCTTCAAGAGCATTGTTAATTCCTATATTAGTGCATGACATATACCTTAGTAGCCCTATCATTAGGGCTGGACAAAAAACTTGCAGCTCGATAGCTCGTTCGACTTGGCTCATTTATATTTTGTAACGAGATTAATCAACATTTCAGTTTGTATTGTTAACAATAAGTTGGCTCGCAAGCCCAATGAGTTAAAATTGTTAGTCTTAAATTTATGTTGGTTATGTATAATTTCATGCGGTAGAATGCGAGAAACAAGTCTTTAGGATATGTATTCATTTCAATCCACTTCAACACAAATGGATTGAGGTTGATACACATGCATCCAAGGCTTTATCGATTATGAAAATGTCATGCTTTGAGAATTGGAAATACCATATATGACTCATATTGGGCAAAATATAAATGAGGATAGTACAAGATTTTTTTGAAACAATAACAATAATGAAAAAATAGCCCAATGGAGCAGAAACACTGGGCCGTGCCAGGCCCGCTAAAAGTTCACCCCCAGAAATTATCCCCGCAGCCTGTGCCTGCCTTTTGGTCAAACATTGGGAATATAAATAATTTTTTAAGTTGTTGAGTTCACCCCCATAGATTTGTCTTAAAAAATTATCCTATAACCTATTTCGCTACGCCGCCACCCGCCATTCTGGTCGGATCGGCTTCCGGCGTTTTGGGGCGCCGCGCCGCGCCGCTCTGGCCCTCTTCCTCTACCAAGGTCCGCCGCCACCATTATGGAGTAACAATTCGATCGGAAGCCAATGCGTTTATTTCTTTCGCCCTTCATGTCGATCGACTTGTGTCGTGATGTTCTGCAATCTCATATATATCTGAATGCTTCTCTCTGCCTGCGCAGATTTGTTCATCTGTATTCGAGTTGACAATGGGCCTCTCGCGACGATTTCTTAACCTCATCGTCAACGGCCACATTCCTGGCTTCAAGTCACTGCGCTGCATCGACCTCACGAGCCAGCGATTCTTTTACCCTGGTACCTCGTCAGCAGGAGGGGCGCGAGACGCCGCCACCGCCTCTCAGCCGCCGCCGTCAAAGATGAAGATGGAGAGGGTTTTCCTTCCCCGGCCCAGCTTCACGTTCCGACCCGGGTCCTCCGACGCGAACGACGAGTGGAGGATACACTGCTTCCCGCTCGAGGACCGCAAGGTGATCTGCGCCGACCAGTTGGGGCGGAGTTTCGTCTTCGACGCCGAGACGTGCTACGCGGGCACCATGCCCTCCCTCGCCAACCCCAAGCGGATGCCTTTGTCTCTCTTCGTGCCCCGTGCCCACGACGGCGAGGATGTCGACGGCTACGAGTTCGAGTGCGGCAGCAGCCTTTTCGTCATGGAGAGGCTTCCCGAGCCGGAGTCAAACTCGGGCGAGCACAGCGTCCAGTTCGAGGCCTTCATCAGCAACCGCCGCGTGCCCATTTTGGCGCACAGTGGTCGCTCTGACTGGCAATGCCACCCTCTCCCTCCGCCGCCGTTTGTCCGTGAGACCCGCGACGACGACTGGAACAGCACCGGCCCCGAGATCGCAGCCTACGCGGTGGTCGGCGGCGGTTCCCACATCTGCGTATCCGCCAAGGGCGCCGGCACCTACTGCATGGACACGGTGAGCCACACGTGGACGCAAGTCGGCAAGTGGATTCTGCCCTTCCACGGCGAGGTCGAGTACGTGCCCGAGCTCAACCTCTGGTTCGGCTTCTCCGCCGAGTCCCGGTGCTTGGCTGCGACTGACCTCTCCGGCATGGACTCCCAGTCCCAGCCCCAGGAGCCGCCACAGCTAGTTGGCCCTTGGGAGGAGCTTGACACGCCGAAGGAATGGGAAGAATGCAGGGATCCCCAGATCGTCAACCTGGGTTCTGGCAGGTTCTGCATCGCAAGGTTCTTCCAGACCACGAGACCCTCTTCAGGTGATGGGTCTGGAAAAAGTACTGACGAGGATTTTGCTGTCCTGACCGGTGTGCCCTGTGACCACAACGATGGCAGCAAACAAGCTGGTGACGATAGTGGCGGCAATGGGAAAGTGATGAAGCTTCGGATGATCAGGCACAAGTCAAGACGTCTCCACGGCGGTGGCACCATCGACACAATGTTCTGAATAAATTTGGGGGCTTTGCGTTATTGCTTCCCCTGGGCTACATCCATCACTACATGTGTATCTGTATCCCTCCGAAAGGATTTGAGGCCTTATAAAATTTTCTGTTATATCATTATTATGACTCTGGTAGGGTACCACCTTAAATTTATCATCCATTGTGTCGATCGTATAGCAGTGTGCATTTAGATTCATTGAGGAAACAATCGACATAAAAGCTATTTTTTTTCGAGACCGTGTGGTTGTCTTGTTTTTTATTAAACAGAATAGAGTTTGTTACGAGACTAATAGGTCATGGTAATCCAAAGATTACTATGGGGGTATAAACCCTCGGGTACCACAAGATGGTACATGGGCTGCGCTACATGAGGTGGCCCGGCCCACAAGATGAAGATGTGCGGCGCACGGCACCACACGATGTTATATGGATACTTTTATTTGTAACCTTGTCCCTCTAGAGTATATAAGGAGAGATAGGGATCACGAAGAGAACAACCTCAAACCTTAGATATGAGATCATATCCAACTAATATAAGATATAACAGAGGATAAGATGTAGGGGTTTACGTCACGATGACGCCCTGAACCTATATAAATCTCACCTCTTAAGTTGGAATGCCTTTTGGATACCACTCAGGTTGACTGGCCAGTGCAAGCAATTGGAGAACTCATATCGGGCAAGTTCGTCAACACATTCCTACTCCTTTCTTGCTGGCACATTTGAAAAAGGAGAAACGACATCGTCTCGAGGTCTGACAGGACATCGCTAACAACAACCTTGGTAGCCTGCAAATCTGAAGCTTACTTTTGGGGTGCTCGACTACTATGTACTGATAGGGACTTGCGGCCATTTGGTGTTCAATCGTAGCAAGCGCATTGTAAAGCATCACACGAATGTACTTTAAAGACAATGTTTGTAAACTTTCATGGCTATTAAGAGCCAACTATAAATGAAATTCTAGGTGGGGATCCTCTCCCCTCCCGTTGATTTATATATAAAAAAGTTGCACCTCTACCAATTATATATCATTGTGGGTACCCCTCAGTGGATTGTCGGCCATATTTCGTCGACAGTACCTGGCGCGTCAGGTAGGGCCGTGCGTGTTGATTCTCCGGCGAACCCGATGGCATATCTTTCTTTTCGCCGATCGGAGCTGAGCAACGGTGGCACAACAAACACTCTTGACGATCAAGGGTACAACATTATCCGGGATGACTTGGCTTTTAACGTCGGCGTAGGTTCTTCAGCAACATAGATTCGTCTACCATCTACGTGCCCATGCATGCAAGCTACCATCACGGCTGCAAAGCTAAGGGCCTGTTTGGTTCCTGGGACTAGAGACTAGGGACTAGTTAGAGACTAAATAGGGACTAATTATTAGTCTCTAAGGGTGTTTGGTTCAGAGAACTAGAGAGGTATTAATTGCATGCACAAGGACCATTATGCCCCTACTACTGCTGCCCTGCTCTGCCCCGCTGCACAAACGGATGGGGCAAATGAAGAAATCGATGTCTAATGAAGAAATCCCGCTCCCGATGCGCTGTAGTGGTTGTCCGCGGCGGCGGGGATGGTGGGGGAGGAACGGAGCCGCCGGCAGAATGAGCGGGCGATCGAGGCGGCCCTCCATGGTCGATATGTCGTGGGAACGAGGTGGAGCGGGAGGCACGGAGGAATCGGCGGCGGCGCCCGGCGGTACCCTCTGGACAGGCCGAGACGGCGGGGGAAGAGAGGGCTCGGCGGCCTCCATGGCAGCGGCGAAAGGCGAGCCGGTAGGGAGCGGCCTCCTAGTGCGGGCGGCGCGGCGATCCGCACATTCGGCGCCATGCGGATCGGGTACCGGCGGCAGCGGCTAGCGGCGGGCGCATGGCTTCATGCGGATCTCGCGTGCAAGCGCCAGCATGAGGTACTAGCGAGCCGCTAGCGCAGCGACCCGCATGCGAGGTAAATGGGCCTCGGGCGAGCGGCCAGCGGCGGCGCATGGTTTGCGGATCTCGCGTGGGCGAGTGCGGAGGAGACGCACAAGGGTATGGGCTGGAATTTTCCCCAACTAGTCCCAATTAGCCCCTCAAGAGAGTCTAATGGACTAGGGACTACATGGGACTAAAAATTAGGGCACGCGCAAAGCGGGCAGCACGAACGAACTGTCTTGCTCGACACGTAGACCTGACATCATTTAAGGCTGTTGTTTTCGCACTGCAGGCAGCACACGGTAGCCTTGCTTACCACAGTTTCTCTGTACAGTTGCATGCTACTTTTTGTAGCTTTTGACGTCACAGCAGGATGCTTCATCTTCCCAATGCTCTGCCCAACTGCTGCCTATTTCTTTTGTCAGATCAAGCCATCGCATCCCTGCAAGAACCTCTGACAAGCTACGGGGCAAACGTTCATGATGATTTGGACTGATGGTTCCTACGTGGCCTCTAAGGCAGCACACCAACCTGGCGCGTTGGGCAAGCCCTTAGTACACTAGTCCTACTGTTTGGTATTTTAGGAACTAACTGGGACTAAAAATTAGTCCCTAGTCCCATGGAACCAAACATGCCCTAAGTCAATCTCATGCTTTGCGGCGGCGCTCCCGCCTCCCGGCCGGGCCACGACGGCGGCTCTGCATACTGCATGACTCGACTCTGGAATTCAGGGCAACATGCAAGGCATCTACGAGATCCAATCGGCTAGAAGTCACACTGCGTGATAACATGCACGATGCGTTGGTCTTCAAAACCGGCCTCAAGGGTCAAGACTCGATGTCTCGATCGATATATGACGTGATGATGTACAACACACAGCATATACGAGGAAGGATGCAAGCACACACGCCGACACGTGACCAGCCGATTGATAAAAAGCTAAGTCGTGCTTTAGCTCTTCTAGTTTCTTTTTTTTTGGATAACATGTAGCTCTTCTACTTATCTATATCTATAGTCTATAACTACTAATAAAGAGAGAAAATTTCAGTCCCACCTCCTTTTTCACCGGGCTTTTTCACCGGGCTTTTTCCACCAAAATTAAAAAGCCCATGAACGATATAATCGACGAGAAGCCCAAACATGCAACAAGTCGTCATGATCTCATGCTTTTGAGTCCCACCTCGAAAAGGAAAGTAGAGAGGCGGTGGAGGCGGAGTACAAGATGCGGTGGCTACGTGCATCTTTGCGCCTCGGCCATTGGCGGGCCATTTTGAGGTTCGAGGCACGTCACCTATTTTTTTATCTGCCCGATGTTCTTTCGCTTCTGTCTGCAGTAAAAGAGTCCATGAAGAGATATTTGCATGCCCCGTGTGGAAAGCTTTCGACTCTGGTCGCTGCATGCCTAATTCAAACTAAGCCCGGCCAACCATACGGATCCCATCGGTCTTCAAACAAATACGTACTTTTTGCCTTTTTGTTGGCTATAAAAAACAATCGTTTACCAATGACTTCCGCTTTGAACGACATATCTCTCGGGCAGGCAAGTCTCATCTCTCTTTTTTTCCTTTCGTAGATGTAGAAGATTAAAAACGGCAAAAAAAAAAAAAGATTCAACATTTACAAGTTTTCACCAACAAAAAAAAAAATGATCCAACATTTATATCAGTTTTGATTGATTACTCCCTCCTATAATTTTTATAGCCACAACCTCTTCAAACCAAACTAGCAAAGGTAAATACTCACATGCTAGATAAATAAAAAAAAAAAGACAACACAATATATATAGGCAAGACTTATACCTTTGGTTCCTGATGACAAATAAATATTTCTACCATAAATTTATTAATGTATTAAAAATCAAAACTCATATTATTATAGTCTTAATGTAGTGTTGTCCAAAAACAAATTGTGAAAGTATGAACCGGTGCCATCCTCTCGTATGGAAAATTGAGATGTCATAATCATCACACATAGTAGCTCTTGATATCAATATAACTAATTCCATGATAATTGACGTTACAAATCCATGTCTAAAAAAATTTATGAAATTTAATATTGATTTTATCTATTTTCATTAATTTTATTTATAGCACAATTTTTTAGTTTTATGATGCCCTTTTGAGTGCATAACATTTTTTTTCTCCGTTGCTCTTTTGCTAGTTAATTATAAATATTCACTTATAGTTACATATTACACCTATTTCCATGGGTATTAAATGCAGTTACGCTCGGCAAGGCAATCCTCGTCGAGATCAACTTGCATGTAGATGCGTCACAAGCAAGCTGCGCACATACTCGACCCGGCCTGATCAAGCTAATACAAGCGAACAAGGATGGATTTGCATGGAGGACTATGCAAGAGCATGTAGGGGCAAAAAAAAACTGCTTTCATCCACGAGCATAGACGCCGATCAGCGAGCCGCACTGAGCCAAGCCACGTCGAGCCGTCCAGCAACCGTGCGAACCGCTAAGCGAGTCGTCCGAGCCACATCCACCTGCTCGGCCACGACGACGACAAGTCAGACAAAAAGTCAATAGTGAATTGAAACAATCCTCCAAATTGTTCGCTGCCATTCACTGGCCTCGCAAAATTATGTCCATACTCTAGACATATTTGTCGATCGGGCTCTCAAAAGCCCCAGACACCTGCTTCTGCAGGGGAGTTAAAGCAGTGATGAAAACGTGAGGCTCAGCAAGGAGAATCTGTTGATCAAGGACCCAGCAAGTCATCTAGGTGCTACACTCGTCTACTTGCGAGGAAGTGAGTCTGGTTTTTTTTTTTAAAATGAACCGGCAGGAGAGCTGTCCATTATATTAAAAAGAAGGAGACACTTACAAAGAAAACAAACGCCAAAAAAGAAAGGAAAAAAACTAAACTAAAACAAAAGTAACTAACTAAAACTCACCCGGTTGGATTGGGACATCAACGCGAGTTACCACTCAACGGCCAAGTGAGTGTGGGTTTTGTCTTGTGGAGTGCCTCTCCATCACAGAGGGCAAATCTGTCAACAAGTGGCTGGAGGAATATGATCAGCTGGTGAAGTGTGTGTGTTGGAAATCCCTCCTCACTTTATCTTGATGGGAATCTCTTCCTCACTCTACATGTGTTTATCACAAACACTCTCTTAATTTCTCAAGATGAACACGCACAAGAACAAGAAAACATAGGCAACTTTGTTTGACGCAAGCCACACAACTCCCGTCGTTTTTTCATTAATTTATAGACTCAAACTATGTACATGCAAGGATAACAACCGGCCAATTTCACACAGGTGTTACTCACTCCATGCAACACTTGACACCTTCTCACAAGCTACTAATAGCCTAGCATCACACATCTTGTGCATGCATCCACTTACAACCACACGCAACTCCTCCATGCACCACTCATTCAACATTGATCAATTCTCTTGGCTTTGTTACCTTCCCTCACCTGCAATTCTGCTCCTTCTCGTAGCAACACACATGCAGTGTCGTTTCACATGGCAACACCCGCATCGCACGGCACATCAACATAGCCATGAACGACCAACACTTATTTTCTACATGCAATTCTAGTGACAAGATTAAACACTAACAATCACCCCCTAATCTTGGCATCACACCATTCACAGGAGACCTGACTCACCATGGCTAACAACAAACACCCCCCTAATCTTGAAATCACACCATTCACGGGAGACCTGACTCACCATGGCCAACAATATAAACATGCAATGCTCTAATGACAAGATGAGTTGTTGTTGCTGGATTTTAGACCGGACGGCCGAATCACATATGCTTTCCATGCATCAACACTACACACAGAGAGTTTCTGCATAACGTAGCCGCGCGTGAGTCTTGATTCTTGAATGCCTCTCGGCTCTCGGCTGGAACTGGAAGCGATAGGCATGCGAGAACGGCAACAACGCATGGATTTGAGCCACTCTGGTTCGCTCTCGATTCCCATTACATGTTTTATGAATCTCTACCGCAATGACTCTAGTACATCAGACAATGGCGGAAAGATGTACAATGCCACGTATCTGCCCTGGTTTGCGTGCCACAATTAGCGAAGACCTGTCCGTCATTGGTGGAAGTGGAAGCTATACCTGGGAGATGAACCACAGCGGCCGGGCGTTATAAGATTTCCGCCGGAACCAACTAGCATGCATGCGTCTTCATGATCTATGTTCCTTTTTGCGTGAAAGTGTGTTTGAACAAGAGAAGGATTGAGCAAGTAAAAATCATTAGTCCTGCAACTCTGCGATTGATGAGCTCGATCTCTTGGTTAGAGATAAAATTCAGAACTTATCGTCCGCAACAAGCGGGTGAAAACGGATATTTGAAGGTCTGCGAGGAAGATGAAAAGGAATTTTGTACTTCTCTGTAATTTTCCTTTTCTTGTGGATACTTGTTTGTAAAAGGACCGGTATAATGCATTAAGATCAATACATTTTTCTTCTCAAAAAAAAAAAAAAAAAAAAAATTGATGTTCCGGCATACTTCTTTGCAGTTCTCAATATTGGACTTTGCTCTTTAAATGTCTTGAGGCTAGAGGCTTTAGTAACTTGTGGTGCAATTGGATAAACCAAGTTGTAGCTGGTGGCACTTGTTAGTGTCAAAGTGAATAATTTGATTGGCCCATATATAAAAAGCTTTAAGGGTGTAAGGCAAGGAGATCCATTATCTTCCATTCTTTTCAATTTTGTGGCTGATTGCTTGGACTAGAGTGATCTTATAGGCTCAACATAATGGTCTCATAGTTGTCCTTATTGAACACATCATACCCCATGGGGTTGCCATTTTACACCGACGACACAACTGTATGTCTAAAACATGATGTTGAAAAAGCCATGAACCTAAAGTTGTTGCTTTATTTGTATGAAATGATGGCTGGGCTTAAAATAAATTTTAACAAAAGTGAAGTGGTGATTGTAAATGACTTTGATAATGTGGGGCTCATCTGTGCTATGATCTTTAATTGCAAAGTTGGGTATTTTCCCATTAAATACCTAGAGGTAGCTGTGAGCCCTAGTAGATTACATGTTGTTGATGGGGTTCCTTTGATGAATAAAAGCTCAAAAAGATTAGAGGTGTGGAGAGGCTCTACCCTCACTATTGTTGGGAGATCAACCCTTATAACTGCCAGTTTGAATAATGCCCCTACATATAACGTGTCCATATATTTGTTTCCAAAAATCGTGGTCAAATCTTTGGACAAAGATAGAAGGAATTTTTACGGCAGGGGGACATGTGAAAAGAAAATACCACTTGATTAAGTGGATAAGAATTTGCAAAAGTAAACAGAAAAAGTGGTTTGGGCATTAAAGATATTAAAAAAGATGAATTTGAGCTTGCTATGCAAGTGGTGGTGGAAGTTGGAAAATGAAAAGGGGTTGTGGCAAGAGATTGTTAGATACAAATATTTAAAAAAGATTCAATAACAAATGTGAAACATAAGCAAAATGACTCTCCTATCTGGTCTGACCTTCTTAAGGTTAAGGACATCTACTTGCAGGGTTGGAAGATGAGGGCCAGGGATGGGATTGCAACCTCCCGGTGGAAAGATTCTTGGCTTGATGATAAACCTTTATGCTTATCCTATCCAATTTTATACAAGTTTTGTAATCAAAAAAGACTTGATCAAGGTTGCACAAATGATTAGTGATCCTAATGCAATTTCTTTTAGTAGATGGCTCTATGGTGACTTGTTAAATGATTGGATAACTCTCATAGAGAGGATCCTAAACTTTGATTTGACAACGGTGAGGATATTCCTATCCGGAAACTTGAAAAACATGGCGATTTAGTGTCAAATCAACTTATAGTGCTTTAACTATGAATGATGTTGGTCCTTATCATAAGAAGATTTGGAAAGCCAAAGTTCGGCCAAAATCAAAATTTTTATGTGGTTAGTCACCAATAAAGCAATTTTGACTAAAGATAATATGATAAGGAGGAACTGGAAAGGAGGTCCTACTTGCTATTTTTGTAACCAGCATGAAAATGTTGACCATCTTTTGTTCAATTGTCCAATAGCAAAGTGTGTTTGGGCAACTGTGGCATCAAGTATCGGTGCAACCGATATACCACAATCCTTTGATCAAGGTGGGTGGTGGTGGTGTGAAAAATGGCTTCCAAAGGACAACCAATTTCATGGAATTGGTCTTGCAGACCATCTGTTGGGCCATATGGAAAAAGAGGAACCTGATTTGTTTTGAAGGGAAAAAATTCAACAACCCATTTGGAGATAATTAGCCATGCTTGTGGGCTAATGAATCATTGGTTAGGTCTGTTGAAGGAATGCGACAAGGAGGCGTGGTCGAAGGCGGTCTAGGCTACTCTTCAGTTTGCGGTCAACCAACTACATAAGGAGCGCGGTGAGCATGGAGGAAGGCGATGATCGACGATGATGAGGGAGCTGAAGACGCCCGGACAAGAGTAGCGTGTTGCGTTATTTGCGGCCCAGCGTTTCATGTTTTTAGTTGACTTTCGGTATGCTCTTTTGAGTGGTGCATGTAATAGGAGTTTAAAATTTTGGGGTGTCTGTTCCCCGTTGGTCCGTGTGCGGGACATTTCTTTTGCTGCTGAACACGTTCTAAAACTCTGTTGTATTTCCATTATTCTAATGGAAATGGGGAAGCCCCTTGATCGAGAAAAAAATATTGACTGCATGGCCATCATTCTTTATGACAACTACTCCCACCGTCTCAAAAAAAAGTGTCGTTTTTTACTTTCAGACATCGTGTTTGACCGCTTCATTTTAAAATCAATAAATGATATTTATAAAACTTTTTTTTTGAATAAGAAGGATGATCAAACATGATATATGAAAAACTTAAAACGACACTCTTTTTAGGATGGAGGAGTAACCGAGAATTCCCCTCGAGATGCCTCGAGTCAGTCATGTGGTAGGGACAACTTTAAAAACTCTGGCCATCTATACAATCGACCAAATCCAATCCTCCGTGCTTTGTGGCCCATATATGCTCGAGTCCCAAGTTACAGAAACTTAGCCAACCAAGTCCCCGTGCCCTCACTCTCTCGCTCACTCTTGCTCATTGCTCCTCAGCGTATTATTCCCGCCAGCCGCGATGCTTTCATCGCCGTCACAATTTACTTGAGCTCTGCAAAAAGCTATCTCCGTCTCAGCTATCTTCATTTGCTTCTCCCGCTCACTCCGCCGCCCTCTCTTCCTCGCTCCACGGTCTTCGAGAGGAGAGGATGGCGTTGCCCGTGGAGATCCCGTGTTTCCCGTGACCAACATTCTGGGCACCATGATCCCGGTGAGTTCGATTTGCTATGCCACCCATGGGGTTTATGGTTTAGGGTTTACGCATTTTCTCAGTCATAGCCCTAGCAGCTGCCAGCGTGAAGAAACCAGCACTAGCAAATCTACCACTTAAACGACCAAACATTACAACTTTGAAATAAGATTTGGATGCCCCATTTACTCTACGAGAAGCATAAATAATTGCGATTGTTACTACGGATGCACTGCAGAGGTACCCCACTCTAGAGATGAAGCTGATGCAACGACAACGTACATGGCATCACAATAGGTCATTTATCTTCACACTCCACCAACCGCCTCAAGCTTTGTGGCATCACTCTGGGTGCGTCAATGCGGGGGTGTTTTGGCTTGGGAAAAATGCACATACACAGCTCTATATTCAGATGTATCAACAACAGCTAACAAACGCAGGAATAGAGGCAACAAATGCAAAACAACAGGTGCAAGTGCCACCATTGGAATTTAGCTTCTAGACGCAGGTTGGGGGAACCTCCGCCCAAATAATGTGGGTAGATGGACCTTCGCCTGGTCGGTGCTCCAGACGAAGGGTGGAGGAGCGAGATAATTAGTTAAACCGAATCAACTAGGGTTTCATCAATGTCTTCACCAACCCCCCTTTTTATAGTGTACCATACACCTCATTGTTCATTTACAACTGTAACCCACGAATATTCCCAGGATATTCCTCAAGCTATTCTTACCTCACAAGGGCATTTCCGTCCTTCTCTGTTAGTTGCCACCTTAGTTCGTGGGCCGACAACCTAACCCATCAGGAGCCCATGTTGGGAGTTGGGCCCAGACCTCTTCGCATAGTTCTCACCTCCATCTAGTGTTGTCGAGTGGTGTTCTCCTTCTCTCCCATCATGCTTTGCTCTTACTCTGGCCGGAGGCTTGGATCTCGCCACGACCTTCGATCGATATCAGTCCCAAGGCTCGAGACCTCCGCGTGGACCAAATTTTATTCTTGATTCATGTGGATTTTAGTATCATGTGCAAGAATCTCAAGGAATGTTTGATTGATTTTTTATAGGAGCCATCTTATCTCATCTTGATGATCATTTAATTGCACTTCTGGTAACATTAGTAATAGCTCTTGCCACGTATTCGTTTTCCTTTATCAAAAGGCTCTCCTAGAGTGAATGTTCCATTTCCTTCCATCCCAACATTCAACCACTATCACATGTACCCCAAAAATGTTATATGGCTATGAGAAGATAAGCTTCTGTGATACCTCTCTCGAGCCACACATCTTCTTAGAAGATAAAATCTGTGGTGGCTTAGGGAATATTAGCTTCAGTGGTACCTCTAAGAGCCACACATCTTCCCTAGAAGATAACATTTATGTTGGATCACGAAAGATAAGCTTTAGCAATACCTCTGTCAACAACACATATTCCTAGAGGATACTATTCTTGCCATCATTGACTTGAAGGTTGCTTCCCGTTTGAAATCATATTGAACTTTTTTAACCCATACCAAAACTGTGTCCTGCAGCTAAACATGGCACTATGGGTTTGTGTCTAAGATAATTTTTCTTTGAGATAGAATAGACCACAATCCTCCTTTCCCTTTGTCTATGGTATCTAGATCCACTTTGACAAAAGAGGTGTGTTTATCTTCTTGGTGCCAAGGATTCCTAGCCCCCCACAAGCATTACCCTATTCATTTGGATCATTTACGGTTGGGTGATATTAATTGATTGTGACTGAAAAACACTCTGAATGGCTGGATGATAAGTGCTGATAAGGTAGAATTTGCTTGTAGTTTAGATTGATGAAATTCTTCAAGTTTGCATTAAGGATGCAAAATATATGAATTGCTTAATGTTGTTTGCCCTTTCACTTTTGGCACTAGAGTTATGACTCCATAGTTCAGTCTAACTATATGTACATTTCCCAAATAAAAATCTCTCATCATTGCCTTTTCACTTCCATTCTAGACTTTTTGCCCTCAATGTAACTCATTGTTTGTTCTAAGATCCAGAAAGGTGCTTGTATTAGGCACAAATTATTCTTTTGATTTGTAGTTGTCAATTTCTAAGATCCTCTGTGTGAGTTCCATTTGATCGATCTCTTCAATTTAGGACAAAATTTTGTAGTAGTCAACTTCCTTTAGCTGATATTTTATCCAATTAGTATAGATGTTAAATACTTCAAATCACCCAAAAAGACATAAAATTTATAAAATAAATTAAGTATACAAAAGACAGAACGTGTCACCTTTCAATTAATAAGTATACAAAAGACAGAACGTGTCACCTTTCACCATGTAAAGCATCACGGAATTCCTATAGTTATCTTCAGTCTTATATACTTTTTCTCTGTGGAATCACAACCTCATAATTTTGTCTTTTTTTTTTTAGTGGATCACAATTTCACAAGTGAGGAGCATCTGATCCGAATCACGTGAGAAGTCGGAACCGGCCTGGCGCACGCACACTCAACAAGCCCATCTGCTGCATTTGCATGCTACTGTAGCCCAGCCCATCCAGAGACAGGCCAGTACACGACAGAACCCTAGCCCCCAGGATCCCAAGCCCATTTAGCCCATTCGTTCATGATACAGAAAAACCCTCAACAAACGCCATCGAAATATCCAATCCAAAACGGAGCTGCAGTCTCCTGTTCGTCTTCTTCAAAGCCACAGTTTCAGTTCGGCGGGCGGGCGGCGGCAGCGGCGAGGCCAGCGCGTACCACGGAGATCGAGGTGAGGTCGACCTCCGCCTCCATTACGCTCCATCCTTTCTGCTTGGTCCACGTGAGCGTTGTCACATGACGCCGTAGACGACGATCTACGCTCACGTGAGTCAGATCGATCTGATCTCCTGGTGGCGATCGGGGGGTGAGTCGATGCATGTATTTTTCGTTTCTGTTTCTTCGTGCCGTTTTCCCTCTATCTATACTGTACATGATGACTTTGCTTGGTAGGACGATTCGCTTCGATCTGTGATCAAAACTATCACTATCCATCTTTGCAGATTCATCTGCAGGCTGTACGTAGCGCCCCCAGACCCAGCCTCCTTGCTAATCGTAGTTGTCAAAGAAGGGATCGTTGGGTAGAGTCGAGACGACGATCGCAACGACGACGATGGGCCTCTCGCGACGGTTTCTGAATGTGATCGTGAATGAACACAGGCCGATCGGCCTGACATCGCTGCGCCGCATCGACCTCGGGCGCCACGAGCTCTTCTACCCACCGGGCACGCTGCCGCCGCCGCCGCCGGCGGCCTTAAGGGAGGTGGAGCAGCTCACACTTCCCACCCCGATCTTCAGCTTCAGAGGTAGCCGACGGGGATGCTTGCCGATTGCAGATGGCAAGGTGCTCTGCACGGACCTAGACCAGCACGCCTTCCTCTTCGACGCGGCGGCGACGCGGCAGGAACCTTACGGCGTGGTGACGACCATACCCACCCGCCGCGTCGTAAAGGGGATGCCCATCTCCGTCTTCGTCCCCAGCACCAACGCCAGCGACGACGACGGTGATCCCGACGGCACCCTCTTCGTCTTGGCCGGCTGGCCGGACCACGAGAAGCTCGAGAAGAACCGCCCTGGGCCAGAGAGCGTGCTGGTGTACCGCAAGACCACCATGAGCTCCCCGACCACCAAGTCCTGGCAATGCCAGCGGAACTGCCCTGGGCCAGAGAGCGAGCAGTTCGAGGCGTTGGTGTACCGCAGGACCAGCATGAGCTCCCCGGCCAAGTCCTGGCAATGCCAGCTCCTCCTGCCGCCGCCGTACCTCCGTGACTCCAAGTACAGGCCGGTCCGCACGGCTATCACCTCCTACGCCGTCGTCGGCGGTGGCTCCCACATCTGCGTGTCCGTCGTCGTCAGTTACGTGTACGCCGTGGGCGAGGACAAATTCAAGGTGGGCGAACCGGTGGGCACGTACTGCCTGGATACCGTGAGCCACACGTGGAGCAAAGTCGGCGATTGGACGCTACCCTTCGTCGGCAAGGTTGAGTACGTCCCCGAGCTCAAGCTCTGGTTCGGCATCTCCGCCTCCGGTTCTCAGTATGAATCTGAATCCAGCAACGGGGAACTGGTCGCCGCTGATCTCTCCGCCATGGACTCCAATCAGCCGCCGGAGTTAGTGGGCACTTGGGACGAGATTGATGACACGGCCAGGGCCCGGTATGGATGGTGCCAACAACCTCATCGGCTTGCTTACCTTGGCTCCGGGAGGTTCTGCATTGCAAGGTTCTACAGACACGCTACCGACTTCAAGACCTTAGAGCCTTCTGCTGTGTTGACCGGTGTGGAGGTAACTGGCAGTCGCGATGACGGCGGGGAAGCTAAACTCCAAATGATCAGGCACTAGTCGAGACTCGTGCCATCTGACCAGTGCATCGACGCTGTGTTCTGAGCGTCTAGTGTAGGAGCACTACTATTTTATTTTAGATATCTACAGCGTAGATATACAATAAATAGTGACATTTTCAAGATGAGCCCCGGGCCTATTTAGGATTATATATCTCGTTCTCGTCTCGACAAATTTAGGTCTTGTGTCTTCAAATTCCTCTGTGTTCTATGCCTTTTTTTTTTTTTTTGAAGAATCTGTGTTCTGTGTCTTGATATTATATTCTTTCGATCGAATTAAATTATTAGTTTGAACAATGTCTGGGATCCAAGTAATTAATGGAGTAACAACAGTCAAGCGCGTATTACTCTGAAGTTCTTTGATCAACAATAAATCAACAGTAATGCCGGTTCGTTCGTTCTATACCAAGAAGACCTAGATTCTCCTCCGGATAGGCCCTGAAAGGAGAAGAGAAGCTGAAATGCCAACGGACCTCTGTCTATTCTCTAATTAACCCAATCCGATAGTACCCGTCATCTACTACGAAGCCGGGGACAAAAGAGTGGACAGATTTGGGAGTGCGAGAGGAGAGACGGAGAGGAGCGCGAAGTCGGAGACAAAAGAGCGGGCAGATTTGGAAATGGGAGAGGAGAGACGGAGAGGAGCGGGCGCCGGGTAGTCGAGTAGACAGGTAGGATGATAGTGTTTGCGGGTGCATTCTCGGACCCAATAAGAACATACACAACACACATACCCAATCTGATCGCAAGCTCATCTGACGGTAGCTACGTCCATGAAGATAACCACAAAATTCAGGATTCAGGCAGAGGAATACGAAAAGTGATACAAAAAATGGGAATATCTTTTTCTTTCCTTTTTTTTATTTTAAAAAACTGTCATCTATTTTAGGATATCCAACTACCACCACGTATATATATGAAGTCGTTGTATTTGTATAGGGTATATACAAGACCTAGCCAGCTGCACGCTACGCCGCCATCCTGCTCGGCTCGGCTGGCTCGGCAACCGCAGGTCCGCCCTCCGCCGCCACCGCCTTTCGTCATGTTCGTTTGTGCAATAGTTGGATGGAACGCCATCGCGTTTTTCCAGAAGTCGAGACTGACTTGTGTTGTCTTTGTGCAGGTATCTGATTCGACCACCATATATGGGCAGCATGTCCCGGAGATTCCTGAGTTTGATCATCAACGAGCACACCCCTGGCTTCAAAACGCTGCGCTGCATCGACCTGACGCGACAGAAACTCTTCTACGACGCACCAGCAGCAGCAGACGGAGATGGATCAGCTAGCTCAGCGGGAGCAGGAGCTCGAGACGCCGCCACCTCTCGGCCGCCGCCGTCGGCGTCGTCAGAGACGATGTGGCTTCTTCCCAGTCCCAGCTTCACCTTCCGACCCGGGGACTCCAACGCGAGCGACGAATGGGGGATGCACTGCTTCCCGCTCGGAGACCGCAAGGTTATCTGCGCGGACCAGTCGGGGCTCGCCTTTGCCTTCGACGCCGAGACGCGCATCGTCAGCACCATGCGCGGCCTCGGCAGGCCCAAGCGGATCCCCATCTCCCTCCCAAACTTTACCTGCGTCCATATCGGCCATCACTCGATTCACTCCGCCGATACGAGCCTTTTCATCATGGAGAGGTTTCCCGAGCCGGAGGCCAAGAACAGCGGGCAGTTCGAGGGCTTCTTCAAGTTCGACGGCTGCACGTTGAGGTTTTACCAGTGCCTCCTTCCGCCACCGCCGCCGTTCGTCGTCCGCAAGGGCGGGAGAAGCAGCACGAACAGCAGCCACACCGGGCCCGGCGAGATCACAGCCTACACCATGGTCGCCCGCGGCCAAGGCTCCTGCATCTGCTGCGTGTCCGCGGCGGGCGCCGGCACCTACTGCATGGGCATGTATATTGACCTCACGCCCAAGCAGTGGCAGTGGACCCAGGTCGGCGAGTGGATGCTACCCTTCCACGGCAAGGTGGAGTACGTGCCCGAGCTCAAGCTCTGGTTCGGCTTCTCCGCCGACTCCCGGTGCTTGGCTGCGGCTGACCTCTCCGGCATGGACTCCCTGTCCCAGAACCAGGAGCCACCACAGCTAGTGGGCACCTGGGAAGAGCTTGACCCGCCAAAGGAATGGAGGGAACGCAAGGATCCCCAGATGGTCAGCCTGGGTTCTGGTAAGTTCTGCATCGCGAGGTTCTTCAAGACCACGAGTGGCTCCTCTTCAGATGATGGAGAAACTGGAGAGGATTTTGCTGTGCTCACCGGTGTGGAGATGGTGCCCGACGACAGTGGCAACGGGAAGGTGATGAAGCTCAGGATGATCAGGCACATGTCGAGACGTCTCCACGATGGTGGCACCATCGACACAGTGTTCTGAACATTTTTTGGGGCTTTGCGTTAAAAACAATTATTATTGGCTACATTATCACCATGACTCTCGTAGCAGGTAAACTTCGTAGCAGGTGCTAGGGTACCAGTTTTAATTTATCCATTGTCACTGTCGATCGTATAGCACTGCCCTAATCTCTGAATATTTTTTGTCGGGAGGAGTACGCACCAGATCGTCAGCCGTAATGTTCGCCAGTATTATATGCTTCCCATGAAACAAATAGCGCGCTATAGCGTCAAAATAGCACGCTAATAGCGGCCAGAAGCACCTGGCGCAATGCCAAATAGCACGCTATAGCGCCAAATATTAGCGCGCTAATAGCGTTTTGACTAACCTGCCGCTAAATTATATAGCTCGCGATTTTTTTCATGGTTGCTTCAGAACCAGATTCAGGATTCGCCCCTTGCTCTTGTAGCCTTGTATAAGCTTTCAGTGCAGAACTGCCAATTCCAATTTTGTTATATTATAAGCATGCTTTCTCCTCAATTCAAAAAAAAAAAAAAAAAAAAACTCCCCTTCTTCAACTTGTCAAATATGTCAAGCTGGGAGGGACTTGCAAATTCTCTCCTTGCTTGCATGTTACGTATTGACCGCGAAAAATAAAATCATCTCCCTACTTGCATGCATGCTGCATATTTCCTTTTTTTTCTTTTTGCCAAACTAAATACTTGCAATGGAGGGAATACTTGCTTAATACTTCATTCAACATGACAGTTAAAACCTTTAAGATTGGACAGATTGTCCAGGGAAGGGTCATTTCACCAATGAAGTTCAGGTTGCCGACATTTATGTCCACGACATCGCGTCAGTGAATGATGCAACTGCTCCAGGCCCTGATTCACTAGGCTTGTTTTCAATTTTGCTTTTGCTAAGTAAATATTTGATAGCACTTCTTTAAGCCTTGATATTGCTCAAAATAAAGAGGCTCATGTTGTTATAAGACATTTAGTATGATTAATATTGACTATGTCAAAAGTTCTGCACAATTATGAGTGTCTAGAATTGTTGATGGAACATATTAGCTTAATGCAAATAAACATATGGTACCCACTAAAGATTTTTTTCTAGCTAACACTAAAATCTGACCCATAATTGATCTGGGCAAACGAAATATATTTGAAGTGAATTTAAAACTGAGCACTGAACAATAATCAGATGTCCACAAAAAAAACATATAACAACTAAGCAATTAATGAAATCACTAAGCCATAAGCCATTATTATTATAAATATATAGTACAAAGCCCATCAGTGTAGAGTTTGTCAGCATACAATAGATCTTTTGCTACAAAACATACAACAAAATGCTTTGATGTTTCATGTACAAGTTTGACTACAACGTTTGAGGCCTAACCACCTGACTTCTTTCACGGCCAACCACCTCACATTCAGATAGGAGGAATGAAATGCATCTAACATAGATCAAATAAGTTCAAGATATCACTGTGCAAAAGAAACATATTCCTAATAAAAAAATGTTGCAAACTCTTACACAAGAAAACATAGCAAGGCAACACATTTAGTCGCAGTTACCCATAATTAAATTAAAAATATAGAAGTGAGAGTCACAACTAGACATTGGACACCGCGACATGATTTAAGCATTTCACAGCCAAAATGCCACAGGATTCAGAAGGTAGATCGCCTCAGAGCAGCTCCAGTGTGCTGCAATCGAACCGAGAGGAGAGAGAAGCAGTAGTATGGTTCGCTTTTAACATTGGAGCTACCGAACCGAATGCGTCGATTTTTCAGAGCGACTCTTCGTTTCGGTTCGAACCGAGGGAATAAACAATGCAAACAAATACGCATGCAGCAGATATCAAACAGGAAAAGCAGGGGGGCTACACGCTATCTAAGCGCTGCACGAATTATTTATACTACCGTATGGGACCCGCCAATCGAACTCCACACTGGAGCACCGAACCATAACAAAACGTCGATCGTTGCAGGGCCCACACGTTGCTGTAAATCGAACTTCACACTGGAGCTGCCCTCAGAAACTTCCTTAGGCACCTCGTAGAATTGCACCACACTAGTCTCACCAGTCGCCAGGTCTCCATTGTTGTCAAAGCTGAGAGAGAATGTTGTCAAACGGTAAACATACCTATCATCCATGTTTGCATACTTGCCCTCATCCACAAACTTGTTCAGCTCATCTAGATCTATCTCTCCACACTCCTGCATGCTTCCGGACGTGCCATCCCCCTCATCCACATTCTTCTTGAGTTGATCTAGCTCTCCACAAAGCTGATCATACTCATCCAGCCACTTGTGGACAGATTTGCCCTCTCTGATGCGGAGGCACTCCACGAGACAAAACCCAGACTCAATTCCTCGCAAGTAGACGAGTGTAGCACCTAGATGACTTGCTGCGTCCATGAACAACAGATTCTCCTTGGTGAGCCTCACATTTTTATCGCCGTTTAACACCCAGCAGAAGCAGATGCGGCCATAGGTGTCTGGGGCTTTTGAGAGCCCAACAAAGATGCCTAGAGCATGGATATAATTTGCGGCGCCAGTGAATGGCAGCGAACAATTGGAGGATTGTTTCCATTCACTATTGACAATGTCAAAGGTGAAGGTGGCACAATCGGTGCTGGCGAAGATGGTCCGTCCATCGGAGCCTACAGCAAAGGAGGTGACGTCGCTGCTCTGTAACGGTGGCAGCGGGAGGTCGCACCACGACCAATCATGCAGGGGGCAGGTTGGCTTCATGGAGAGCATCCTGAAGCTCTCCATGTCCGGCGAATAGCTTCGTCGCCGGCGAGGGGATCAAGATGGGATCTCCTCTTGCATACAACAGCCCGGGGCCAATCCTGATGCCCGGCGAGCGGCCGTTGGCGATGGGGAGGAAGCATTGTTCCACCATGGAAGTCGAAAAATCATTCACGGATGCGCCGCGATGATGTCGGTGCCAACAGCGGCGAAGAACAAGGGACGGCGGCGCGGGGCCTCCAAGCGGTGCAAGGAGGCGGAGGCCGACGCAAGCGCCGCTGCTCAAGCGGACGCAAGCTCGGCCGATGGGCGGAGCGGAGCGGCAACTTTAGCTTGCGGATGCCGTAGCCCCACTCCCGTCATCAAAGATGAGGTAAAGGTGCTGCTGCCCCGTCGGCTCTGACGTCTCACCGCGACTTGGCCGACAATGGCGCATGCCGGAGGTCGGGCCACGCTGCGTGACCCATCGACCGCTCGCGGACCCTATCCGCGCCACATCCACCGCCGCCCGAGAAGAAGCCTCCGCTGCGGCCCGGGTGCGTCGCGTCATCGCCCGCCGCTTTTAACGATGTGCTGTCATGGGCCCCCGCGGCGGAGGATTCGTGTGGCCACCTCCTCATGACAACGCCGCCACCTATACCGCCGGGGTCCTCGGCCGCTTCCACGGAGCCCGACCATTTGGGGGTTGGAGCCCAGCGACACGTGCCGCACGCGTGGATCGACCCAATCTTTGAAGGAGTTCGCCGCCTTGGACCGGGGCGCCCACTTGTGGACGTTTGCTTCGGTGTGTGTCGGGCGGCGAGCTTAGTGCGCCGTGGACATCGCGAGACCAGACCGGACGCCGCTACGGTCGATCGGGTGGGCCGCCCATGGTCGATGCTGAATTTGAGTGCCCGCATGGCTGTGGTGGTAGCCGCGGTTCAGCTTCTGATATCTCCCGGCCACTCGACGCCGCGGCGCGACCTGATTAACCTGCCGTCGTCGGATGTCGATCCGCCGGTGGCGGCTGCTCCTCAGACGTCCAACGAAGATAGCGACAGTGCGCCGATCTTCCCCTCCTCCTCTAACGATGATGGGCGCGTGGCGCTGTCGGTGCAGGAGGAGCTGGAGGGAAGGATTTGCATCCCTCTCAACACTCCTCTGATCAAAGCTGGTCCTACGCTACGTCGCTCCCGCACGCCAGTGTCGGTCCATTCTCTACGGAGGAGTGGACGCATTGCAGCTAAACCACGCGCCCCTAATGCAACAGTTCAAGCACAGAAGGTGTTGCTTCGTAAGCTTGGCGAGAAGGTCGAGGATGATGTGGTGGATGCAGATATTGAGCAGCAGTTCGTGGTTGCGTTTGGGGGCAAAGTGACCGAAAAAAAGAAGATTTGTTTCGAAGCCCTGCTTTCTGGTGGGCTCGATCTTTCCGCCATGGATCTCAACATGGCCGGGATTGTAGATGAGGAGGCCTACTAGTTAGGGCTTGATCTCTTATTTCTCTCTTGTCCCAAGTTTGCTTCAATGTAATTGCTTGTGTAATATCCAGTAGAAGTAGGGGTGGTGATCCCGGTAATTGTCGTGTTACCGGATCGACCATGGTCTGTAACACTCTTTCTGCTTAATGAAAAACGCGCCTAGGCGTGCTCTCGAGACAATGGCATCCTGCACACACGAACCGGCTCAGATCTGATTCCTTCGATTTGGCTACAAGTCGGAATTGACCCTGTGATTCGAATACGAAGAATCGATTAACGAATGGAAATCAATAAAACCCCAATCCTCCCCAGGACTGCAACCCAATCCTCCTGCTACAGTCTAACCCGACAAATCCAAGTATCCAAATCTGAATCGGGGCAACAGAGAAGAAAAAATAGCAGGTACGCACCTACAAGAGGAATATGGTGCGGCGGCGGCTGACAATCTTAGCAGTTGATCGTGATGGGCGGCGGCGGAGGTATAAGCGAGGACGGCGCCGACCACCGAAAACAATTTCCGTCGTGCGGGCTCTTGTGCCAGTTTCAGTTCGGCAGCCCTGCCCACAAACGGCTATTCTGCCACAGGCCCACATATGGGCTTGTTTACCCCTGGAAAACGCGCCTGGCCCAGCCAGCGACTCCAGGCGTCCGATTTCCAACGCGTGTGGTCGGATGTGCTTGCCTAGCACACAAGCGCTTGGCCGCCCGTCGTCTCCGACCTCCGCCGCCGCCCATCACGATCAACTGCTAAGACACTCCGATTGTCAGCCGACGCCGCACCATTGTTGTGTGTTCAGGATGCCATTGTCGAAGCCAAGTCGCGGTGAGCGTGATGCCCCTCGTACGTCAGAGCAGCAGCACCTTTACCTCATCTTTGATGACTGGGAGTTGGGCTACAGCATCCGCAAGCTAAAGTTAGCGAATGCCGGCGCTGAGCAGCGGTGCTTGCCGCCTCCTTTCATCCGCCTGGAGGCCAGGCGTGGTTGTCCCGAGTTCTTCGCCGCCGTTGGCACTAAGATCCTGGCGACGCATCCCAGGTGTGATTTTGGCAACGCTCTGGAGCCTGGTGGCATCCTGCCCATGGTCGACGTTCGCTCGCGGGGCGTCAACTTTGCCCCTGGGGTGTTGCATCTGGAGAATCCCATCTACCTCCTCGTCAGCGACGAGCTATTCGCTCTGGACTTGAAGACCTTCGAGATGCTCTCTATGAAGCCAATCTGGCCCCCGCGGCTTGAATACGAACACCGCCACCAAATCAGTCTGTGGTCGTGGGTCAACCTCCCGATGCCGACGTTCCGGAGGATGGACGTCACCTCCTATGCCGTGGGCTCCGATGGACAGACCATCCTCTTCAGCACCGCTGCAGCGACCTTCTCCTTCGACTCCCAGCGTCGTCATGAGTGGAAAAAGCTCGTCGAGTGGTCGATGCCATTCTCCGGCCAGGCATACTATGTCCATGACCTGGACGTCTTTGTTGGGCTCCCAAAAGACGACGACTCCGGCCGCCTCTGCTTCTGCAGATGGTCAGGTGATGATAAACATGTGTGGCTCAGCAAGGAGAATCTGTCAAGCAAGGAGAATCACCATGTAGGCACTTCACTAGTCTACTTGGGAGAAAGCAGGTTCTGTCTTGTGGAATGCCTCGGCAATGGGAGTGCCAAAGCTGTGCAGGAGTGGCTAGAGAAGTGGCAAGAGAAGTGGGGAGAGCTGGGTCAGACAGAGGAGGAAGCTCGACAGTTCTGTCTTGTTGTTTGACGACATTGTCTCTCAGCTCTGACATGAATGGAGACCTGACGGCTGCGTGCAATGGGAGGTGCCTTTGGATGCATCACCCAATGTGAATCCTGTCGCATTTTGGCTTTGAATCATGTCGTGGAGGTCCAATGTTTTAATTTTGTGACTCCTTGCCTTTCTATATGTTTAAAATAATGCATGCATCCACGAGAGTTAATGTACTGCCCGAGTTCGCAAACATTTTTATTAGTAAAATAACCGCCGTTCTTCGTCCCGGGCAGCACGAACAGATGGCCCGGCCGAGAACAGCCTACACGATGGTTTTGCTAGGGACTCACCGGTGTCCGGACCTACTGATGGAATCGCCCCAAGCCCAGGTCGGCGAGGGATGCTACCCTTCCACGGCAGGTGGATGAGCTCAAGATGATCAGGCACATGTCGGCTGCGGCTGACTCCTCCGATGGACTCCCTGTCCCATCCAGGACCACAGTGTTCTGAACAATTTTAAGTTCTGGGGTTCTTTGGTGGCGATGGAGAAACTGGAGAGGATTTTGCTAGGCTCACCGGTAGATGGTGCCCGACGACAAACGGGAGGTGATGAAGCTCCAGATGATTTCGAGACGTCTCCAAAAAAGTGTTCTGAACAATTTTGGGGGCTTTGCGTTCGTCACCATGAGTTCCCCTGAGACAATGCAAAATAAAAATATTGCAATTCGTCACCATTCAGTAGCAGGGTGGTAGGGTACCAGTTTTAATTTATCCACATTGTCACTGTCGATCGTATAGCACTGCCCTAATCTCTGAATATTTTTTGTCGGGAGGAGTACGCACCAGATCGTCAGCCGTAATGTTCGACTACTTGTGCTAATGTTCGCCAGTATTATATGCTTCAGAACCAGATTCTGGATTCACCCCTTGCTCGTAGCCTTGTATAAGCTTTCAGTGCAGAACTGCCAATTCCAATTTTGTTATATTATAAGCATGCTTTCTCCTTAAAAAAAAAAAAAATAATAAAAAAAAATCTCTTAGGTTTCATCAAATGGATACGAGTGTAACGACAACTGCCAACCTTACCTCTGTATGCCTGGACGATGTCTTCTTAGAGAAAGCAAGACGAATTAATGAACACCGAATCTCTTCCATGTTCCATTCAGGTTCATTGAGGAAACAATCGACATATGCTGTAAATCTGAACAGAACTTCAGCGCAAGTTGATCATTTCACACTTGACAGAAGCTTCCGCGTTTATTTACCTATCAATTGATGTGCCAAGCGACCCTTAACAAAAAAAACAAAGGTGATTTTGGTCATGGTCGTGCCTAGATAAAAGTAAAATCCAAACACCTTTTTAGAATCAAAGAATAAGCAAGGCTTGCCTTTTGTCAATCAATGCAAAAATTACTTATGGTTCTCATTTGCAGGCAGCAGGTAAATAAAGAAAAGCAAAGGGAAAAAAGAAGATTCTGTATGATCTGTCTGCAGATGACTCAAAATATCTGAACTCAAGAAGTCATAGGTCAACTTAAAAGAACAAATGGTGGGACCACTGTGTGACTAAACTTATTCAAGCTTTTGCCTACAGAGTCCAGTTTGCGTACAAAACTAGGAAATCCTAATAAGTAATGCAATGTCTCAAGTTGGGGTTTAATAGCACAGCATGACAAATGTTACAACCCTACTTCACATAAACGTTTCACTGACAGTTACTATATATTTAGATACATAATTGGCAGATACTCAGGCAATTCAGTTCCTTTCTTCATTTGATATACAATTACAGTTATGCCATTTCATTTGATGAATAGAGAACTTCCTAATACATATTGATAGTGTATGTCCAAAGTTGATCGATGTATCACAATACAGTTAATAATTGACCTCCTGCCTGCCTATGAGGTGTATAATCTAATAATACCAAGAAAAAAATGTTCAACCAATCCCATCCCTGCTTCTAATAATATAGCCCGTTGCTGTCATCCAATTAGAAGTCTGGACAGAGCCAATTAACTGCTTCATAGACGACTTAGTTTAGACCCCATTGCCCCAACTCCAATCCAGCTATCTTGAAGTCTACTGGTATATTATTCTAACTGAGCTCACCCATCTACATATACAAATCTCTCTAGCATCACAAATGTAATTTAGACAATACATACCAGCTCACAAACTTTCAAGGGTAGGGTCTGCTACTCAGACTTCAGCTGGGGAACACGAAGGTTAGCAGCTATCTTCTTTGCCCTTCTATTTCTTTTGCAACAATTTGTGCGATTTTGTACCTTCAAAAGAACAAGAATTTTTACAAACTATGTCCATGTATGATTCACTGTTACCTTTGGTAGAAGTGATTACTAATATCCCTACAAATCAACCTGTTGAAGTAAAGTTTATACATAATTGGAATTATTATTTGAATTTGTAAATATTGGCAAACTCTGCATAATCACTGGTACCCCACACTGCAAACAATTATGGGCAGTTTTAGATGAATCATGGCTATGCCTTC
This sequence comes from Hyparrhenia diplandra, assembly GCA_015847255.1. Classification (NCBI taxonomy): domain Eukaryota; kingdom Viridiplantae; phylum Streptophyta; class Magnoliopsida; order Poales; family Poaceae; genus Hyparrhenia; species Hyparrhenia diplandra. The sequence goes on along the minus strand of JADLZK010006962.1, from coordinate 17,844 downwards.
AAGTTTTGATTTTCTGCCTTCTCTTATGGTCTTACAGTTTTTTTTTTTTTTTTAGATACAAGCTATATATTATTATTATTTTAACCCTATAATTGTATATCTCCAGTCCATAACTCTCAGCCCATGGGTGAACAAAACTACAACTATCTGAATAAGGATGCATAAGTGATGCTATGTGATAATGTTCATGTTAACTAATATCATAGTTCACTTAGAGACTGAAAATGGAATGAGAAATACAGCTCAGATGAAACGCTGACCTGAGAGGTGATGTCAAAGAACGCTGTGTATTCTCCATGTAATTTACAAACAATTGGAACTGGAGGTTCTGACGCTGAACATATCAGCCCCTCAGAAGCTTTGCCACCAGGTGTCCCCAATATCAGCCCTAAGCCAGTGTTTTTTGTTACAACTGGGAAGACACGGTTATTGAATTACTCATTCCGAACTGGAGAAGAGTTTGCTCTTGAATTCATGCAAGATAGGGCAAACACAAGGAAGCCTTTGGTTTCAATAACCTATGATCACAGGGACATCAAAACCAGCTACACTCCTGGAGAGCAAGAAGCTAATATTTCTGGAGATAAACCATCAAAGAAGCTGCTAACATTTCCTTCATTGAGTGAAACTAGTCAACAAACAAATAAGGGGTACCAACAAGAGATATATAACTCTGGATCAACTAGAATGAAGTTCCTCTGCAACTTTGGTGGCAGATTCCTACCAAGGCCAGTAGATGGAAAGCTCCGGTATGTTGGCGGTGAAAAACATCTGATTCAGATAAGTCAAGGATTGTCATGGCAAGAACTGATCAGCAAGACAACCAAGCTCATCAGGCAAGCTCACATAGTCAAGTACCATTTGCCAGGAGAGCAAGTGAATGTGCTCATCTCTGTTGCCTCCGATGATGATGTTCACCATATGATTGATGAGTGCATTGTCCTAGAGGAAAGCAAAGAACGGCCAACTATGTACCTATTTACTGATGAAGATGATGAGCACCATGTACATTTTGTGATAGGCAGCTCACCAGATGAAGATACTGAAGCACAATACATTGCTCTGATAAATGGATACAGATACACTAGACCAGGTGAGAAATTAAGTGCACGAGGACCTGGGAGTGTATCAACCAGTGATCTGGATCAGCTGATGTTTGATATTGATGATGCGGGATCACTGACAGGCACAGGCAGGACAGAAGAAGCTTCAGCCTGCCTTAGAAGCAAGCGTTCACAAAATATTGTTACAGAAACATCAAAAGAATCCAGGATTCCTCTACATAAGTTTCCTCCCATTATCATGGAACAAATGACCAATCAAGACTGTGCCATACAGAGTAACAAAGACGAGGCAAGTTCCTATCCTACCAGAAAGCAGTCAAGAAATGTTAACCTTGCTTCATCCATGCCATTGGAATTCACATATCTGTCTAAGTGTGAGCAAAATAGTAGTAATAGCACCTCAAGGCAGATTCCTAAACTGCATAGGACAGCAACCGACATATCCAAGATAGGTCGTAATGCAGAAAGAGACAAGGAAAGTGCATCATCAAGAACAGAATTGATGATACCATCAGATGAGAACAACTTGAGGATGCCATCACTGAGTACAAACTTCAGCAGCATGGCACAACATACAAGTCCCTGTCAACAAGTTGCTGAGAGAACAGACTGAGACAATCGTCCAATTTATCCAGTCCAACAATTCAATCAACTTTCAGAAGTTGGTGATAGAAGAGCCTGTTGGAAGATCTGTATATGAAATGCTTGCATCTCCTTCAGGAGATTATCAAAAACCAGTGCACAAATGGCCGAGTTCTGATGAAAGCATGATAAACACAATATGTAGCTCTCAAGAAGATATCATCCGCTATTCTGATACAGATCAGCTCAACAAAATTAGAAGGACAGAGTGGCCTGCTCCTACCCAGATATCTTGGTCAAATGAAGCAGGAGCTCACATTTTGTGGGATGATACACACATCAGTGAGATGAATCCATACACCGATGAGCAGGTATTTTCAGTGAATACTACCGAGTGTATAGAGCATATTCTTCCGGATGTCATGCACACTGATGTGGCCAATAAAGATAATCTTTCTATGCCAGTGGTCTATGCCAATGAAATGGCATGTTCCCCACGTCCTTTTACATCTTCAGACAACAAGGCAGCTGAGCTGCAAAAAAATAGGCATGTGCATGCTTCTGGAGAAAAACAGCAAGCTTCGCCCGATAGCACACAACAAGACATACAGATTGTTAGGTCTACTTCACTGGGAGGTGAAGGCAACTGTATGCTGTTTGGATCTTTATCAGAAGAAGAAGTTACTGAAATTTTTGCATCACCAATCTCAGAGCTTGAGGTACACCTCATCACCTCCACATATGTACTCATGAGAGCTAACCCGAAGCAATTTCCAAGACAGCCATTGCATTTCCTCTGATGGCAGGTACATGAAACCAGGGAAAATAAACAAGTCCTTCCTGCAAATGCAACATTGGACAGAGACACTATAAGCAACGTACAGGTGTGTAGCTTGTTTGTAAATTAAGGTAGAATTTTCAGTTCAAGACATAAATTCAATTACAATTACAAATGTTTATGAGAATCTGTATAATATTTTGTGGGGATTCCCAATATCTGAGTTTCACTAAAGAAAAAAAGGAATATGTATAATATTGCGCAAGGAACTAAAAAAAGATATATGGATGGAAGGAACTAAAAGAAATGAAGAACAAAGAAACTTTAGTACAAGAAATATTGCACAAGGAACCATGACTGCACACGATTTTCCACAATGTACGATTGATTATTTGTTTTACATACATCACAGGTAATAAAAAATGAGGACCTTGAAGATCTGCAGGAGATGGGCTCCGGTGCATTTGGAACTGTCTTCCATGGAAGATGGAGAGGAACAGATGTTGCCATCAAACGGATAAAGAACAGCTGCTTCATGTATTCATCATCTGAGACAGATAAACTGGTTAGTTCACAAGATAAATTGAAGTTACAATCACGATCATAGCCTTAGTTTTTATTAGAAGTCTCCCAGGACATAGTGACCTTGGTTTTGCTCATCAGAAAACATTAACTAATTTGATCATGCAGATTGTGGAGTTTTGAGAGAAGCAGCAATCCTCTCCAAACTTCACCACCCTAATGTGCTGGCATTCTACGGGATTGTAAACAATGGACCTGGGGGGACACTAGCAACAGTGACAGAATTCATGGCAAGTGGATCTCTCAAGAAAGTCCTTTTGCACAAACAAAAATTACTTGACCGACGCAAACGTATTACTCTTGCTATGGATGCGGCTATTGGAATGGAGTACTTGCATTCCAAGGACATAATTCATTTTGATTTGAAATGTGATAACTTACTGGTGAATCTCAATGATCCATCTCGCCCGATATGCAAGGTGTGCCACCTTTTCATCATTTTATCATTTGTGTTGATCAAAAATAAATGATGAGATGTATATGAATACAATAAGATGGGGGGATGTCAGCCTTGCTCCCTGTCAAGCAGCTGTCCACCAGCACATGGGTGAAGAAGTAGAGTTAATAGACGAGGCTAGCAGGCCCAAGAGAGACTACTAGTTCAATATGAGAGTGAGTGGCCCAGATTAGCTTATCTAATGTAATAAGTTCAGTGGTGTGGAAAGATAATGGTAGTGAATATGTAAATAGACACCTGAACTTTAGTGATACAGAGTTCCTCCACCCTATCCTCTGCTTCTATCCTTCTATTCTCCAAGGCATCTGTCTGCTGACAGTATAAATGGCCTCTTCTTTTCCAAAGAGCTGAAATGGAGCAATTGATAAATTATGACTGCAGGTATCTGATTTTGGTTTGTCCAAGGTGAAACAAACTACAATGGTCTCAGGTGGGATGAGGGGAACTCTTCCATGGATGGCTCCTGAAATGCTTGAAATGAGCAGTAATATGGTATCAACCAAGGTAGGACTCACAAGCTCTCTTTATGATCTAGGAAAGCAGCAATATTACAATACTCATGGTATGTGACCCCATTTGGTGTGGCTTCTGGGTGCTCAGCGACGGCTCCAAAATCACTGTACAGTGCTGTTTGGAGCTGTAGTTTACTGTAGCCCATGAAAAAATGGCTCCAGTTCCTTCAAAAATGAACTGAGAAACAGAGGAGCTGGAGTTTTGGGGGCTCCAGTCGGTTCCACTATAGTACCAGTACGATGATACAACAGTGCAGGCGGCGCCGAGCTGGAGCCCTCCAAACGAGCCCCCTATGTGTGTTTCTCATATGGCAATCAATAAGCTGAAAGCCAACCATTGAATCAAGTGATTTCTTATACTAAGATAACTGAGTTGATTATTTCTGTTATCCGGGAGGGTTGTAGATTGTATGGAAACTATATAATGTTCAAAAGCTATTTCCGCAGACTCGAGATACTGAAATGAAGAAGAAATATATGCTTCTCACTTAGCTATTCAAATATTTGTACTGTCTATATTTATACCAATATATTTGATACTGCAACAGGTTGATGTGTATTCTTTTGGAATCATAATGTGGGAAATACTCACGGGCCAGGAACCATATGCTGGCATGCACCATGGAGGAGTTATAGGTGTGTTATGAAGTTATCATGAAGGGTATCCTATGCACTAATATCACCTGGGGTCCCAAATACTGACAGAAAATTTGCAGGAGGAATTTTGAGCAACACATTGAGGCCACCGGTGCCAGCATCATGTGATCCACAATGGAGGGAACTGATGGAGCAGTGCTGGTCAAATGAGCCTGAGAAAAGACCCTCCTTCGAGGAAATCGTGAGCCACCTCCGTTCAATGCTAGAAGCCAACCAGAGCAGGCCACTAATCTAACTTCCATGATTACCACTATTTATGTATCCTTTTAAGTCGACATTATCTGTATATATCGACATTATCTGTATGTATAGTATATTCATATGTTCAGTACTTTAGCTTCAGCATACCTATTACCTTTACATTCAGTGTTCTTCGATATGTAGTATCTGTGTGTGTTGGTATCTGTACTAGGGCTTTTGCACAAGGGAAATGTATATTAGATTAGACGGCTGCTGTGCTGTTATGAAGCAAATAGTTGGAATGTAAAGTCATTTTCACTTCTTTGCTATTTATTTTACTATTTAAGTGATTGTATGTGTAATTCGACTATGTAATTATCCTACATTCAACCAAGCTTTTTTTAGCTGTCTACTTAATTGGGGCTACTAATGAGAGCATAATATTGTTAACCAGCATTACTTCAGGTGCAGTTCAATATACAAAACTCAATTTGGTTAAAACTATAGCACGTCAATTCTCAACATCTGACATGCTGTGCACATGCTAAGATACATATGAGGTTACATACATCTGCAATAGCTTAAGCTCAAATAAAACCCCTGGATCACTGCCACCGCGTAACCAATTTGCAGTGAATCTAAGAAACTCGCACTGTCGCACATGAAACAGAAGACTATTGCGGTTTTGCCAGAGAAATCCTTGTGAACAATAAGCACAACAGGTACAACCTGGGAAAAAAATCGCAGTGCTCCCCTAATAGAATCTACTACAACAAAGCACCTCACTGCATTTTGTGCCTGTCAATCCACGTCGGTCACTGAATGTGCAGTACGATGCACGACCCAGCGAGGAAATACATCAAACAGCTCCGATGCAGCACAGGGACCAAGCGAAGATAACTTAGAGAAGCGCGTAAACGCGAGAATACGCGGCTACAAATTGCGGTACCTGGTTCACTTCGGCACGGACTGACAGCCCTCTGAGCACGCACGAGCGGCGGGCGGAGGACGGGAATGGCATCTCGTCGTCCCTTCAAGCCACCCTGCACCGCCTGTTGGAGCGCTCAACGACGAGGACGCAACGGCTCGTCCTTCAACGGGTGAAGGGACCGCGTCTGGCAGCTGCTCTCTTCGCTGGAAGTCCAACCGGTTCCATGCGCGCTCGTCGACGGTGAGCGGCCGCGGCGTTGCTGCCTCCGGCTCCGGGTCCGGAGAAAGGCATAAATGTAGCCGAGGAAAATTCAGGAATTTTTTTAATGAATAACTGCCAGCTAAGTGGGCCCCCGACCAGGCTAGACATAACGGGCTAATCCGGGCCGATAGGCCTATCGGCCAGGGAAGGCCGATATGGTCCTGAGGTCGGTCGTGGGCCGACGGGCCCTTTTTTTGCATGACGGCGGACACCTTCCTATTTTATTGGTGATGCTGCCCCACCTCAAAATGGCCTGGCCAATATTGACAATTTATTTTATGATTTGGTTAAAAAGTATTTTGAATAAGACGGATCGTCAAACAAAAAAAATTCCACCTAATAAAAAACGACGAACTTCATAAAAAAGTTAGTAAAAGTCCTACTTGTTTGGTTTTTAGGGATTTTTTTTTTAATCTCGGGAACTAAAAAGTTCGATATGGTCCCAAATGCGCCTTTATCACGAAGGAAAGCTAGCAGACGGAGCCCAGCCAGGAAGGTACCTCGTTACATCTAGTTTTGCCATCTGTTTTCAGTTCAATGAGCAATGTCTGAATTTTCTCACTGTGCCCTGTTGTTGCGTCAAAAGAGGGCCCGTGATTTTACTTTATACTGTATATGGCGATTGTTTTCCCTCTCCCATTCGTGCAGTCATGCGTTCTATAAATTTGCGTGATGGATTGTTGTTTGACAGCTTCGGAGAAGGATAGTTACGATGACCAGAGTCCGGAGACCACAGCCGTTATGATTTTTTATTTACAGAGCTCGTGGAATGGGACTTTCTGACCAGATCAGGTGTAATTCTGGATATTGCTCGTATCTGCTTGGTCAAGGAGACTTGTGTTTTATGCCCAATTGATTGAAGATCTTGCTACATATTGGTCTGCTTGGCCTGTGCATTTCTGGTGTATGTTTGGTTATAGTTTTGTAATAAGGTCAATCCTTTTCGTTACTTTGCGTTGACAGTATCCTCTCTGCTAAGTGTGACATAATCGTTCAGTTTGCATTGAAGGGTCATGTACGTGTAGCATTCACGGACAATCTGGTAGCGCATTCACGTACTTAATAAAAGGTACTACAGCGAAGAATAAAAGATAGGCCTTCAAAGAACTAAAAGACATTTGTGATGAACTGATGGCCAAAGGAAGAAAGATAAGAAAAAAAAAAGAGTGAAATCACAAGTAGCCCTTCAATTTATCATGATGTATCATCATGGCCCATAAACTTTGAAACTTCATCATTGAAATAATTGACCACAATAATCTCTGAATCCAAACAACATGATTGTTTAAAATCTATAATCTCAATTATGATAATCATATACATAATTTTGATTGTAATAATCATATACATAATTTTTAAAATCTATTATCTCCCCTTCTACCACAAGTGGTTAGTGGTGGGGTGATTAGTCAGCAATTTAGATGACACCCTAGGAAGAAAATGACTTAGACAAGGCTAGTAATCTAAAATGGCTCTTGGTTTGTTTTGAAAAATCTGTTTTCATGAAGATTAATTATGACAAGAGTGATTGCTCACGGTGCCCTGTTGATGAAGATCAAGCAAATTTATTTGGCCCGTGATTTTGTTTGTAAAAGTATATTTCGATTAAATACCTAGGGGTTCCACTCGTGCGTTCTAAAAATTTAATGATGGATGATTTACAACCAATCATTGATAAAATTATTAAAATGACCAGATGGAGACCACAGATTGTTATCCTTTGATTTAGCCAGCCTGGTGCTTCTAAAAGCATGCCTTTAGTATCCCAATTTATTTTCAAAGGAACAGTGGTTAAGTTCCCTAAGTGGGCTATCAACATGATTAATTCCCATATGGGACATTTCCTCCGTGGGATGACACATAGGAAAAACATAGATATCATCCGGCAAATTGGCAATTAGTGGCCCAAAAGAAAGAAATGGGAGGTCTTGGGGTCCCTGATTTAAGAAGTTTGAATTTGGCTTTGGTTTCTTCCCGGATCTTCAGGTATCATTTGAATGATAATGCAATTTGGGTAAAGATCATTAGAATAAATATCATGTTGAAAACCCTAATCTTTTTTTCGACCGCTGACAGCGAGAACTTCTCCTTTTGGAAAGGATTTTGTGGGCTAGGGCTGTTGGATGGGGGTTAGATGGAAGCTGGGTAATGGTAAGAGAGTTAGGTTTTGGGAGGATCAGTGGCTAGGGAATATGAGTTTAGCTATCTTGTTTTGGCCTTTCAGATATGTGATAAATGAGCAACAAGGCAAGTCTAGACATAGTGTTTGGGATGGGGTTGACCTCAAACTTTCTTTTAGAAGAAGAGTGAGTGAACTACAATTTGATGAATGAATGGTATGAATTACTTAGTTTGGTGGAAGGGCTATCCCCGAATGAAGAAGATGATCAAATTATTTGGGCTTATTCCTCTAAAGGAACATATTGTGTTTCAAACACTTTATTCTCTAAAAGGTGTTTTCCCCTATTTTTTCCATTCATCTGTTTTAAGCCTTCATATTCCACCGTTTTTTGTTCCTACGGTTTTCTTTGGTTGGTGTCTCATTTATTCCTTGCTTCCAAGAGATAATTTAGCTCGTGGAAAAGAAGGGAAGTTAATGATAAATCCAGGTTTGTTTTGTTCGATACTGCTCGTAAACAGCTTGGTCATTTATTGTTTGAGTGTTTTGTGGCCAATTGATTTGAAGATTCTTTACTACATATTGGCCTGTTGAGATTGGCGATTTTATGAGTCAATAGCTTGGTTTTAGCTTTGTAACAAAAAGTCATAGGGTCATAAATTTTGTTGACAGTATCCTAATGTGGTCCTTATGGAAACATAATCGTTCATTTTTCATTGAAGGGTCATGTACGTGCCTCAAGTCAATATGGAGAAGGATTGCAAGGATGCTCTGGTGGCATTCACGTACTTAAGGGGGGATTTAACTACAGCGAAGGATCAAAAGATTTTTCAAAGATTCATCAAGACAACCGTGATGAACTGATGGCCAATGGAATCGCCAAAGATAAGAACCAAAGGGTGTTCTGTCACAAGGTGGTCTTCAAGAAGTGACTGGCTGAATCATCATGGCCCATAAACCATTGAAACTTCATTGAAATAATTGACCACAATAAACTATGAATTCAAACAACATGATTGTTTAAACAATGTATTGCTTTTAATGAAAATCACATACATAATTTTGATCGTAAAAAAATTTGTAATATGACTTAAGGTAATTCAAATTAGGAGAACATCAGTAAGAGCAAAATTGATGTTTGCAAATAGTGACTCAAAATATTCATCGATTATTGTATCATCTTGAGGAGCAACATCACCAAAAGGATTGATCCCAAACTTGGTTATCAATTATCATGTTTGTTTGCAACTTAAGCCTCATAAGTAGGAGAAGAAAGATGAGGCGCGTGCAGAAGAAAAGGATAAATGAGATGCGGGAGAACGAGTGACAAGAATTTAGTACCAACCATATCTTGTACAGCCTTCTCTAGGAATGAAACCCGCTCTTTGTTATCATCTTTTCATAAACTTCAACAACAGCCTGAATAAACATTGTGTATACAATTGCACACACAAAAAGGGATTGGGGCACGTCTCGAACCTAATGCAATAACTATATATAAAATGAATTAGGACGACAGATCAAAACGGGGTGGTGGCGCAGTTGGCTAGCGCGTAGGTCTCATAGCTAAAAACGTGAGTGATCCTGAGGTCGAGAGTTCGAGCCTCTCTCACCCCAACATTTTTTTTTTTTGTCAACATCACTTTTTTTTTTTTTTTTTTGTTGTTGGGCTAACGGGCCTTGGGCTGTTCGACGAAGAATGAACCGCGGCGGCCCATGAAAAAAAGACTGCTCTTGTACGCGGGGGATGATGCGTTTTAAGTTTTAACTGAACACACGCGGGGAAAAGTATCCCCAAAACACTCATGAGGCAGACTAAAGAAGAATAAAAGTGTCTTATTTGCCATTTTAAAAAAAAAAAGTCTTATTTGCCATTGCATTTGTTTTTGTTTTTTTTCCATCAATGTCTCACACCTGTCACTAGCAGTGGTAAAAAAAAGGTGCAAAATCATAATGGTAGGAAGAGAATTTATCCAAGAAAAAAACACAAAAGACAAATATGAAAAGTTTCTATTTATAAGAAATTTTAACTGAACACAGCTCCATCTTGTCAATGCCACATTAGAAAAACGTGCTCAGAACGATTTCAAAAAAAAAAATCCACATTAGAAACCGTAGAGACATTTTGGGTACTTTTAAAAAAATCAAATCCACATTTAAAAAAAAAAAAAAAAGTGCAGTTTCGAAGTTTATAGACCTGGATTACTGTACATAACAAATTTAATAACCCCATTTGAATCAAATAAAAACTTTTTGGTGTTACTTTTATAATTAAGGGAAAAGCTGTTCTTATTATTTTACCTATTAGCTGCCGTCTAGCAACACACTCTGCATGCATATATTTTAATACTTACAAAGTAAATAATTCTATTTATCATATGATACTATAGCTCACAGTACAAAGTAACCCGTCATGATTATGCAAATTGCTGAAAAGCAGAAACTCGACCTTTTCTTTGTGTGTAATTGCCAAAGTAATGCCAAATGAAAACATATTTTATACCTTGTGGATTTCACATTGCACTCATCACAAGTTGCCAACTTGTCCGCAGAATATTATTGCGTCTTGTTGTGTTGTCCAGGTACTCCATTTGGTTTGTGCACCCACATATATTCCAATGAAGGACATCATTTGCATCCAACTTGTCCACTGACCAACTCCACTTGCACTATAGTAACTTGTTATTGTAATAAATTAGCTCACCTAGAACAACCCCAATTGTAGTACAAATATGCAAGCACAAACTTAATCACATTAAGTCATTAGCAGAAGCCAGAAGCTATCACCACCCCTGTATCCTCCATCTCCATTGTTAGATTCTTGGCTAGAATTTCGCCATGTGCGGCGGGGCCATTCTCAGTGATCTCTACTCGCCAGTTAGGCGGAAGGTTACTGCCGATCACCTATGGACAGAGAGTGGCAGCAGTAAGAGTGAGAAGAACTGGAAAAGGAAGAGTTCTTGGGAGTTTAGTGAAGACGACAACGATGACTTCGAGGCTGATTTTGAGGTATTTGAGGACGGTGATAGTGAGGAAGATGTGGATTTTGGACATGATGACCAAGGTTCTTAATGGATTTGTTTTCTTATCCTTTAGTTTTTACTGCTTCTTTTTTTTTCTACCATAATTAAGTTGTTGATTATGTTGCATTTGTATTTTTATGTTGGTATATCCTTTTGTTTTCATTTTCATAGTGTGCTCCAAAGAGGTTTTGTTGTATCATGGTTTCCATCATTTCTTATCCTTACATATGGTTCTCAATGTAACAGTAGATCCAGCATATATATTCGGATTCATATGATCCAAGATACAGAAGGGATAGAATTGGGATTTCTTTTCATTAACCTGTTTTATTTCCTCATGCAGAGTTGAAAACGAACAGTTTGAATCTTGTGGTGGGGTTCAATGTTCATACTGCCAAAGTGGCCAGCAGGAAGAGAAGGACACAGTACCGTGGCATCCGGCGGCGCCCTTGGGGTAAATGGGCAGCTGAGATCAGAGACCCACACAAGGGCGTCCGAGTCTGGCTTGGCACCTACAGCACGGCTGAGGAGGCTGCAAGAGCCTATGACATGGCAGCCTGGCGCATACGCGGCAAGAAAGCCAAGGTGAACTTCCCCGACACCATCACAAATCCCAAGAAACGCCGCCAGGGGCGTGTGCCTCGTCCGGCAAAGAAGACTCCGCCACAGGAGATGCTGAAGCTCGACGGAGCCTCTGAAGCTCATTTCATCTCAGCAGGCAGCAGCACTGATGATGCCACCGTCGTCGTCAAGGCCAAGCTTGAGTTGCAAGAGTCGACTCCTCCGCCACCCATGTCCATGTCCAGCGCATGGCTTGATGCGTTTGAGCTGAATCAGGTCAAGGAGTTAAGCTACCTTGAAGCTGAAGAAACTGTCGGCGGTGAGACTAGGGTGGCCAATACTGTTTTTGGCAATGGCGAAGTGAGGCCTGCCGATGATTTTGCATTTTATGAGCCTTTCCCGAACTTCGTGCAGTTACCTTACCTCGAAGGTAACTCGTATGAAAGCATCGACGCCCTTTTCGACGGCGATGTGGTTCAGGATGGCGTCAACTTTGGAGGCCTCTGGAGTTTCGACGACATGCCGATGGATCATGGTTTTTACTGAGACTGACGCAGCAGCAGCGTGAAGGAAGCATAGTTCCAGCTTGTAAGTGCCCTTACTAAGAATTTGAGGTATTGATCTTGTTTGTTGCCGTTGCCAAGACGAGCTCTTTTGCTAAGAGGTATTGTTATCTTGCGTTGACACAGGGGGGCGAGGGAAGGAAGGACTAGGCTCCTGTTTTCAGACGATGATGATTGCAGTGACATGGCTGTGGACGTGTGGTGGTGCTATTCCAAGATGATTTCGTAATTATTTCCTGTTGGGGTTCCCTGAGTGTGTGTGACGGGCGCTGAGGATTTGCAAGAAAAGAAACATGTCTAACTGCCGTGTAATTATGGCTTCGCCTTTTATCATGCTCTTTTAGCTGAATTAATTGTTGTTCTATCATCACCTCTCAGGTGATGTTGTTGTATCTTGCTACTGCTGGTTGATGGAAGCACCAGTATTGGTGATTAAATTCAATAAAAACTTAACCTGTTCAGCTTGTAGTACATGATAACATGAATCTCTCCATGTTCCAACTCTCAAAAGGTGTTCTTGGTGGCGTGAAATTTGAGTGCTTGCAGATACTGACGGCACCGTACCTTACACAACTTTGTGTATGAAGAAGACATCATGTCACGCCATCTTTTTGTCGAGGAAGTAGCGCAGAAGCAAAGGCAAAGCTGATAACCTAATTGTTTTGTTTATCTGCCAAATTGCTCCTTGGAAGGTGAGACCGAGGAATCGTTTACTCCGGTTAACCACACGAAAAGCAACGGAATCTCTGCTAGATTGAACGTGACAAATATTTCGATTGCTCCGATGGTTCTGCCGGTCTGCCGCTGCCCACGAGGTAATGAGACGGACAGGTGCGCTCGTGGGCCGCTGCAAACCTGGCCACGGTCGTTTTTGGAGGCCGCGGACAGGGTTGAAGACGTTGGGCGACGCCTCTTTCAGCTCATCGCTCTTGTAGTTGTTGCTCCGCGGCATCGGTCCGGGACTTTCCAAAAGTCAGAAACCATTTCCTTTCCCTGAGCCTAGAAATTTTTCCCTGGACAGTACGGCTAGAAACGAAATTTATCCCGTTCCATTGAACGGCTTATCATGTGCAGAAACCACCAGTCGAACAGCCACACAACAAAGCAGCGGCCAGCACGTGATTGCAGCCAAATGGCCCCCATCAAATAACCTAAACAAACCAACCAACAAATGTATGTATCAATCTTCCATTGCATGAATGAGTACCATCAGCGGCACACTGCAGCGTACTAAACATTCTGCCAATATTTACATGTGTGGACTGATATCAATAGTGAAACCATCCAACAAAAGCTGTACATTTTTTTCCTTGCCATATTTCCTCTTTTTTGGATTTTTTTTTTTTTTGCTGCTACCTTATGTTTAAGGTTTATATACATGACTGCATGCCACCAATGCAGCAGAGTATCACACCAATCTAAACAGGCTAGCAAACCATTTTGGAGAACAGATCATCTAGAGCTGAGTACAGGGGCTGGGCGGCTCGGGGCCGCTCCACCCTCCCAAACAGGATATCAGTTGCCGTCAGGTACGCATCACCGTAGAAGCGTAGATTGGTCTCCATTCTGGTTGTCACCACATTCCCTTCCAGTGAAACCCCAACGAAGGCACCTGTTTACAAGTTTCCATGACAATAAGTATAGTGAGTATATTCATGAATAACTTGTGATATCTTAATGAATATATTCAATGAATAGGGTCTCTTTTCTTGGGTAAATCAATGTACTCCCTCTAGGATGGTAATTAGACAGATCTTGTGAACTTTGACCTTCTATTGTTATAAAAAATTTTATGGAGATGTGATATATGTATACTTTTATTAAAGTATTTTTAAAGCCAAATCAGACTGTTTTTTACATTTACAAACTTCGACAACTTTTATTGATGATTTAAATTTCCATGTTTGACAAACCTTGTCCAAAACGACTATTACCTTTTACCTTTTTTTAACTATTGCCAGAAGATAAACAGGAACCTAAGTCATTCTATTAAAAGAACACCACCATTACATTTTATGATCAAATTATCACTAAAGTATATTCATGAATAGCAAACGTTAAGTTAAAAAGATCTTGTGATATCTCAATGCGAGTAGTATGAATTGCCAAATCAGACTGTTTGGATCTCTTTTTCATGGGTAAATCCATGTACATATTACCCATTTTAACTATTGCCAGAAGATAAACAGGAACTCAGTCTCTTTAAAAAGAACACAGCCGTTACATTTTATGATCAAATTATCACTTACTAATTTCAATCTAAAAAGAATCTAGAATGGGAGCACTGTTAAGAACCAATGTTCAAATTTCTACCTTTGCTGCAGCTGTAAGTGTAGCATATCCCAGAACCTTTTTCACTGGCCCTAACATCTGCCTCAAAGGCTCTGCCAATGGGTCCTGCTGCAGCACTCAATCCTGCACCAAGTGAAAGATGAATGCGACTGCTGAAAGCCTTGACAGCTTTCCGGTCATGAAGCACAATGATAAAGTCTGTCAGCTCTCCTCCAATCTGAAATGTACAAAAAAAGGCCACCATCAAATGGAGATTAAGGACCCTACTTGACTTGTACTAACATCCACATCGTTACATTGCAACAATATCTACTACCATCTACACCTTACATTCTTGCAACTCTACCATTTAACAAGTCATAATGCTCAAATGTATTTTTTCACAAGTTGTTCAGGATGGGTATGCTAATTTTTTTTTTTTTAGAAAAATATGTAAATAGTTAGATCCCATAGTAATTATATGGATATTTTTTGCATAACTGAAAAGGCAAAGGAGAGGTAGGTTTTCCACATTACCCAATCATCTAGTGTGTCAACTAGCTTATGTTTTCTGGACAACCAACCTAATGTTATCAGCATATCTTCTATTAAGTAGCGCCAAAAGTTCTTGTATTTTCTCATGATGAAGAATCATTTGTCTATAGATGTTAAAGATATATTAACTATTAAGATAATGAAATTAGTGGATAAATACCTGCACTCCCCATCCCAGGCCAACAGATAAAATTGCAGAGGGAGCAGACCATGATCCATCTGATCTGCGAGCAACCACAAGACCAGTGCCAACTTTGTGCGTAAGAACTGCACCTGCCTTGGCAACTGTTAGAATTGCAAGTCCCTTCGCTCCCTTGAGAATAGATGATGGTATGGACTTCTCAGGGTTTAATCTAGCAACCTATACATTCCAAAACAGAAAAATTCTTAGCATTGGTTGGTAAGGTTACATTATATATCTTTGATGGGTAAAACATGATACACACCTGACAATATTTCTTCATTGTGTTTGTAGCCTTGTATATCTCGTACTCCATTGATACACCTACAGGCATGTTCAACCAGCTCCTAGCGCTTGTCCAATCCATGACATCGTGTTTTGCTTGCTGCATGCAGTTACTATTATAGTTGATCAATAAGCCCTGTAGTGGATCGAGCCTCTCATAGCAAGTATCACAAACTCTCTGAGGATCACGAATCCTGAATTTCATGGGCATCAAACATCTTCCCTTTGAACAGTTTTTGCAGAATATACCTCCACAGAACCGACAATGGTGCCTTCCACGAGTCAGAGCTGTGAAAGGCAAGTTGCACTGCAGGCACGAATTAGCAGAGCTATCTGGCAACCAATCTGGTGGATCTTTTAGCAACACCTCCCTGTACGCACTATATTGTAAAGCATTCGCTTCAAGTAGTGGTGGGGCACTTGGAACACAGACGGAAGGGTGCACATTGACATCACCATTCTGGTCAGATCCAAGGAATGATATGTCCGTGCTCAAACTTTCCTGCAGCGTTGCATCATCCTCGCTTTTGTTTACACCCGTGACAATAGAAACCAGCCCACCAATAACAGTTTTCAAATTGACTTTTGGACTGGCTCGTGTTGGAGCGAACGGGTCATCCCTTGAATCATACTCTGGGAAGTCTGGTTCAAATGCTGGTTCATAAAGATAATCCTGAACCGGATAGTTGTTTCCAGCAACTACATTGGATAGAGCAGCTCCCTTCTGGCCGGTGTCCATATTGGACAGGGAAGAGTACGCCATCATTTCATTTGGTGTTCCCATGGAATCATCTACAGGTTATAATAGGAATAAGGGATTACCTGCAAGTAATAACAGGTAAGTTGTTAGAACAAGATGCAAAGTGGGGAGAAAAAAAGATTTACAGCAGAACAGTCCTATGAGCTATCCAAAAACGACTATTCTTGAATTATGCACAATATAATGTGATGGTGAGAGAAAATATTGGCAGAAGCGCACCTGTTAGTATATGCTTGCTGAAACCATGGACCCTACTTTGTAGGGTATTTTAATCAACTAGTGCTTGGTTGTTTGCTTCCGTGAATTCATGCACCCATGAACTAATCTTTTTTTTTCAGCGAACATATACTAACACAGTTGCACTGCTGCAAAAAAAAAAAAAAACCACCACCCCACCACATTATATATTGTGCACAATTCAAGAATAATCGTTTTTTTTTAACAACTGCAACATTATTTCAAGTCCAAACTAAGCATCAGAACCAACCCATAAACTACCAATGCAACATGTACGTAACATGCGGAAAACAGAAGTATCAACCAGCTGAAACTAATCCCAGATGCACGACACGACGACGAACCGAGCCGCATCAATTATGACCGTGATAGATAGCTACCCAAACAGATATGAGTGCGGACGTGCTGCCCCAACGTGCGTGGACTGCGGACTCTAACCTCGACACACAGGCGCGCGATTGAGGCGACAACAACTGTGGAACCCTAGGTTGTAGATTGGATGGGGGCAGGCAAGCAGACCGGCCGATCACCCGGCTCGGCGAAACAACCGAGCCCAAACAACAGCGATCAATTCAATCGCAGCGCGGCGCGGGGGCAGCGAATCAGCGATCGGATGGAGCGGCAGGGGAGCTAGCTTAGCTAGCACCCTTCACATCACACAGGAGAAACGTAATAAGAGAAGATGAGCAGCGATGCTTACGCGTGCTTTGTTTGGATCGGAGGGACCGCGCGGCCGCCTATGGGATGAGATCGTCTCGTCGAGGTACGGGAGGGAGAGGAGAGGACGCAGCTCCGGCCGGGCGACGACGGGGTTGGGCTTGGCGTCGGAGGCGGGGATCGTCGGATTGGCTTGTTCCGCCGGCAACGGCGGCGGGGAAGATAGAGAGAACAGGGGAAGATGGGATTCGGAGGAGGTTATCGACGGGCTTTCGGCTACCGGTTAATTTGGGGATAAGTTATCAGGGGCTTTGGGTTTTCCTTTTTTCCCACCGTGACTCCGTGCGTCTCAACGAGGAAGGAAGCGGGGCCTCAGCCCTGACGATTATGGTGGGGGCCACCTCAGACTCTGAAGCGGTGGCACGTGATGGGCTGAGAGTACGTGCTGTACCAATGGGCCAACAATACGCGGTTAGCTTATTTGGGCTCGATTCGGTGATCGGTGGGCTTCTTTTCTACCTACTACAAAGTTTTTGCTAAAAACGATAATTTTTTGTTTCATTTTTCATTCACTCTGATGAAAATATATTTGAAAATTTTGGGCAGCTAAACGTCCTAAGGCTTTCTC